>JAUTBZ010141773.1:0-12715 GCA_032361785.1 Lepetodrilus galriftensis | reverse complement strand
ATAAAAACATAGAAAACATTTCTGTTGCAATTTGTGGTGGGTTACCCCCTTTTTTGGGCTAGATTGACTGGACTAATTAACCTTTAACATGATATTAAGAGATTGCATATGAATAAAGGTGATAAAACTACTGAAAGAGATGTATCTTGTTTCCTATCATAAACTGATGATATGTAAGCTTATGTACACTGTTATACTTGCATGGTATTGGTTTAGCATTTATTACCCGTGACACAAGTAACCGTGCTCATATATACATGACACATAGCTATGATAGGCAAATATTCACATCTGGTTGACTGCATGTTACATGTATAATTGGCAAAAGGTGGTATGAGATATGGATCCTGCATTACCTCCTCACTGCTGCAGGCATACATATATACATATATGCCCAAAACACATGCACAGTGGAACAATTCAGCAGGCACAATGGTTGAGTAACTTGTCAAGTGTTCAGAAATGTACATAACAAGCATAGACTGCTCTTATCAGCTGCTGTAAGTCAGTGAGCAGAGCGAGCTGGTTGGAGGGATATGTCAGATCTAGACTACTACTGATAACCACGAGTTTATTAGTCACATCCGATTGAGCAATACACATACACCAATGTACATAGGTGGTGCTGCAACACCCAGCATTGTCGCCGGTTTACACACAACTGAATGGCCTGAAAGAATGACGGAGGTTTAGCAAACAGCTGTGAAGGTAGTGGTGTACACAGGCTGAGAAGTGTATCATCTTAATGAGAGTATGTATGTGCACAGCCTCCACAGCCTCCATGTGGCCACTGAGCATGTTCAGAGAAGTTCTCTCTGCAGACAACATGCAATAGTAGCGCTGGAAATGGCAGCTTGGGTTGTATACTCCCCAGGGAGTTGAGAAGGAACACCGAGTGGGGTTAATAATGTGGTGCTTTTAGCATGCTCTGGTGCATTCTAAATACATGTATGAGCCATTATTATTGCCATTAATTGTGAAGTATTTTAGTCTTCATAGTTTGTAGAGGTGATAATTTTCCTGCTGTGGATAGTAATAAGTTCAGTAACCGGTAACTTATGCCAATGTTCGAAATAGTTTGTGCGCACGCCGTGACAGGTTATTAAACCTGTTCAAGGCAGAAACTTCTGTCTCTCTTGAATTTTGAATTAACCCTCTCCCTTTTGAAGGCTATAACAGCAATTTGGGATTAATCCAGCAGTATGAGGGTTAACGCTAGAGGTGCCACTGCCAGCAGTCTCACAGTTGGCTGACACTGACAGATGCTGGCAGTTAAACCTCTCCCTGCTAGTTTTGGTATGAACACTGTGCTTTTAGGCTGTTGTCTACAGCATAGATGATAGAGAGTTACCGGTACTAATAATACTGAACATGACATTGATTCCCATATCCCAGTTCCACACTCTCCACAGAAGGAGTCAAGGAGATCTATTTATGACTGTAGGCACTGTCTGTAGGCTGTATAATCTAGACGCACCTAACAATGATCAGTCCGTCAATGCTTGGCTTGATTTCTTTACCGGTAATTGATTTTATCTTCAGCCCTGATCATGTATTACTAGTATGCCATTTTTATTTGAATCCATGGTTTACAGTTCCGTTGGCCTGATTTGTTCCACTATGGAAAATATAAATAATTATTTTTATTGTATTCCGCCAACAGTGCACAAGACTTTTGAAAATTATTATCATACATTGTGTTGGAAAAGGTCAGATGACACAAAGTTAAAGCCAATTTAAACAATTACTGCTGTTGACAAGCATTCAAATCTAAACAACTTACATGTGCTGGTGTTTATAACAATTATTGACAATTATATTAATCAGATATATTTATTTTTTGTAGTAATAACTACTAATGGCAGTAATGGTGAATGTGGAAAATGTAGTTTGTTGTCCAATATATTTGTGTAGATAAATCAGTTATGTAGATACTTCCAGGCAAAATATGTTTGACCATGAAATATGTCACCAAACCATGATTACCGGTATATGCACTTAAGTTAACCCTCTCCATGCTAAAGGTAACCAGAGATGCCCAGAGGGGGATTAATATTACCAGTGCTGCCACCTGTAGCATGATACCAGCTGGTTACATATTTCAATAATTTTACATAAATATGATTTATTCAACAGCTTACAGCTGTCCATGTCCATATTTACATTCATTCCCATATATATAAATATTGATTAAATGCATTTATGGTAATGCTAATACATACCGTACCGTATGAATTAATCATTATTTCTGATTTAATGTTTGTTGATGGATTTCAATAGATTTACAACAACAAAAAATGAGAACAATTACTAGATATTAATTACACCTGTGGCAATATATAGGATATTGCATGGTATTATAATTGAAAATCAATGTTAATATATTTATTATAATAAATTTATGAAATTAATTATATTGGCAAGTGCAAATATGTCATGTTTATGAGGAAGTAACAATGATGTTAAATAGAGCATCAGGACATATCCTATGATTCTGAATGTTCATAATTGTGTGTTTTGAAGAATAATTTAACACATTATTGAAAATTATGTATTGTCAAGAAGAGATTTTATTATGAATTAAGTAATATTTTAACATTTTATGGCCACTTTAGTCGGGCCTTTTATTTTTAAGTTAAGACATTGATGACTGAATAATAATAATAATAATAATAATAATAATAATAAATGTCTGTAATGAGAGTTACTATGACAGAGGACTTGATCGGAATGGGTGTATTGAGTGTGACATGTTAGGAAAGAATGTTCTATTGCATGCCATACTATCTAAATCATGTGTTTGTTTGTGATGTTCACAGTTGCGCTGATCTTTGTGAACTGTCTGTACATGAAAGTGGTGACCAAGTTCCAGACATTCCTGTCCACGTGCAAGATCCTGGCCATGCTAGTCATCATCAGCGCCGGCATGTACAAACTGTCTGACCGTGAGTATTACTACTGCCCTACTACCTGACTACTGCCCTACATCATCAGCGCCGGCATGTACAAACTGTCTGACAGTGAGTATTACTACTGCCCTACAAGGTGGCTAAAATCATAGCTACTGCCCTACTACCACCCTACAAGGTACCGTAGCTAAAATCATAGCTACTGCACTACAAAATGGTTAAATGAATGTCAATATTAATTAAATCATGTAATATTAATTGTCATGTCAATATTAATTAAATCATGAAATATTAACAATATACTAATGTGTACATTTATGATGCAAAAAATCCATATACAACAGTTTGCTCATGCCATTCTCTAAAAAAAAAAAAGGTTTTAAATGCATACTATCACAGATTGTTGACCTACCTGAAAATATATATACATTTGTTTTTACTACACAAGTACTTTGTACAACCAGTTACTTATTCCACGTGTCTCACTAGTTCTCAATATTTTAATGTTTATTTAGACACAGTGTAGCTTTATTGGTGCCAGTGGTCGTGAAAGCTTATTTTGACCGTATTCAGTTATTAGAGTTATTCCCCTTAGTCTTTATACTTGTATTATGAAATTGAGATTTTATAGTACATTACTGACTGATTATTTAGGTTTTAATGTAAATGTATACTGCAATGGAATTTTACCTATTCTACAACAGTGAAAAGATATTTGGATGTACAAAAGCAATTATATGGATGCTACATAAGAGCATGTACTTTGCATTCTAACTCCAATGCGGTCCAAAACGACAACTTAATCTGTAATAGTATGCCTTTAACCCTTTACTTGCTGGATTAGGCACAGACACTGCTCTATGGCATTGCCGGTCGCCTCCAGCAGTGAGACTCACAAAACATGTTTAGTCATTTAGAGTTATCTCCCATCACATTTTTCAGCATTTTACAGAGAAAAGATCCCCACGTTCTGGGAGGGGACGACGACTGACCCAGGAAGCATAGCGCTAGGAATGGTGTCTGGATACTTTTCTTACGGAGGCTGGTAAGTGACTAATGCAGCATCACGTTGGCATTGAAAGTCGATGCAGGAATAACGGCTAATGACGTCATTAGTTAATGGCACTTTCATACAACCGAGCCCAGGGCTCTGGACTAACATTTTGAGTTACTTGCCCGCAGAGCAAGTCAGGACAAGTAGCAAAGGCACTAAAGGTGCTAAATGTTAAAATGTAGGTTGCCCGCAGTGCAGTTTAACTTGCCCCTGTACATTATGTTAGTCCTGTACATCGGGCGTATGTTAGTCCTGTACATCGGGCGTATGTTAGTCCAGAGCCCTGTAGTCCTACTGGTGGCTGAAATGAGAATCGTAACTCCTACCCTTCTAGTACTACAATGGGCCGTTGGAACAGGACCTATATCTGTGTTTTATGAAAGGGTAATGCTAGTAAGTCATGGCTGGCATAAATTGAGGTATACATACATCATTTCCTGGCGCATGTTCTGATTTAGGCCTGAACCATCGATTGTCTCAATTTAAATATATGAAAAGTGAAATCTTATTTTTACCTGATGATAATGTTGGTTGGTGCAGTACGTGTTGTCATCTTCTGGCATGCATTGTTTTTCAGGCAGGTGATCACAATATTGATGGAAGAAGTAAAAGACCCAGTTAGGTATGCTCATCTGTTGATCATGCCCTCTATGACACACGCACGCACACGCTCACACACATACACACACATACACACACAATCAAACTCATGCCTGTTTCGATAACCTAATTAAACTGTTCTAGGGCAGGTGGTAGCGCAATGGTAAAACATTTGGACTTCGGAGCCAATAGTACTGGGAGGCCAGCATCATTGTTCACGAAAGTTACCTTTCAGGCACTATCATGATATGATGTGTTGTCTGTACCGTGGCAATGCAGTTATCATCCTTGGTCTGTCAGTATCAGCCGGTGCTCGCAGGTTTACTGCAACATTCAGCGCTTCGAATATGACAGGTTTGCTCCTGACAAGCTGTGATATAAGTGAAAGAATCTTAAAAGAGGCTCGAATTTCAAACCCCAGTTTAAACAAAATATTAAAGTGTTCACCTTATCATCGTAATATATCTCATTTACAGAACTGTTCCTCGAGCATTGACCTTGACATTTGTAGTTGTGATAACGCTGTACTTGTTGACCAACTTCTGCTACTGTGTCGTGCTGTCCAATGAACAGATCCTCCAATCAAATGCAGTTGCTGTGGTGAGTCGACTAGAATGCTAGCCAGTTATCTCCCCTTCTGTCCATTACCATCCAGGTGCGCATTCCAAAGAACAATCTTGATGCTAATATAAGAGAATTGTAAGTCAATAAGATTATCTTTTTGCGCTCTGCAACGATTCATACCCCATTCCACAGAACAATTGTAAATTATGATTGTCATAACTTACTTTATGGGGCAACTTTAGAGACAATCGTAACTTACAAATATTATGATAAATATATATTAAAATTGTGTACACTGATGATTATGTCCAGGACAAGAGAAATATGTGTGTTTAGAGACCGCAGTGCTGTACCCAGTTTGAAAGTCAAATGATCTCTACATGCAGTCATGTGAGATTAGATGCTCTTACAGGTCTCCTATCCCACGTCAGGCGCCATTGAAACAGGACCATGCAGATCCTCGTGTTCGAACCTAAGTTGCCTGGATTGTGAGTCTACCGAGTGGTTAACCAGTAGGAGCATCTTGTCACACAGCTGCATACATTTTCATCGTGTTTTTCGTTTCTATGCATGACTGACCAAATCATGCAATTATCTCCCTTGTTTTTTTCTCTCCAGACATTTGGGTACCACATCCATCCATCATTGTCATTTGTCATCTCAATTCTGGTCGCCCTGTGTTGTGTCAGTGTCCTCAATGTCCTCATTCTCGGACAACCCAGGTCAGTAATATGTAATATGTATAGCAATCACAGCACTGTAAAACACTGGATGATACAATTTTTACTATTATTATTTTTATTATTTATATTAATATTTGTCTCCATGTATGTATGAACGATTAGGAGTAGGAATTCATGTCTTTTGTAAACATTTGTTATTTGTAACATTATTCGGGCGAGTACATTTTAAAGTTAGTTATTATCCATGTAATGTTATTATTTTTAATATTATTACTGCTATTACACAACTTTCTTGAAAAGTGGGCCTTTGCAGCCAATTGACACTACGAAGAAATCGAGCTAGGCAAGATTAGATACGAGAGCTTCAAGAAGCGATACCCAGACTTGTTCAGCTGTTGTTCTCTCTCCCCAGAATGATGTTTGCGGCTGGACGGAACGGACACCTGCCGGGTCTACTGGCCATGATCAGCAAGAAGTACCTGACTCCCTGGCCTGCTACCATCTTCCTTGTACGTCCACGGTCGACTTTTCTTATCGTGCTATTTACTATTGAATTACTGCTTTACATCGCGACATTCTACAGTGTATTTCAGGAGTTCTTCCTGAACCACAACACAAATATGCCAAGTACTGGTATACTGTTCACCAAATCGCAGAAACACATCCAACCATGATTCGCATGTTAATTTAAAATATCATCCTTTGCGTTTTTTCTTCATTTTCTTTTACATTTATACCAAAACACACAAAAAGTGCTTCTTTTTTGTTGTTTGTTTCATATGTACTGAAACACAAAAGAAAGTGTGCTGATATTTCAGAGCCTGCCAGCATTGTTCATGCTGTTCTCTGGGACAGTGGTCAGCCTGATAGACACAATGAGCCTGTACGCCTGTCTGATGGTGTCGTCAGTCCTCGTCGTGCTGCTGTATCTCCGGTGGCAACGACCCGACATCAAAAGACCGATCAAGGTACGCGTCTTCTTCCCAAAGGCAATGCTCAAACTCTGCCGGATGAGAACACTCAGTTTCACACATTTATATAATATCATACTTGGCTCCGGGTTCTTTTGTTATCGACAACCTAGTGAAAAAGTGAGTTGTCTTCCCATGGCCGATTTTTAAAACGAAGTTATTTAGATTTTCAAATAATTTGATAACCTTGTACGAATGCAGTTGTTCGATTCTGTTGAAAACGATAAACTTTTTACGACTACAGGTTCCAATCGTGCTGCCTATAGCAGAACTGGTTCTGTCATCGGTGTTGGTCTGTCTGTCGATCTACAAGAAACCTTGGGAGCTGGGTCTGTGTCTCGCCATTATCATGGCGGGGATCCCCATCTATGTGGTGTGCATTGCGTGGGAGAGCAAGCCGAAGTCATTCCTAATCTTGATGGGTGAGCATGTATTGAGATACAGTTGATCAGCTTTAGCATTGGAAATCTGTCCATTACTTCGGCGCACGTTGGTGAAAGATTCCCGCAGTGACGTTAAACTCCATAATCACTCGCTCACTTATATTACCGAGAGGTAATGGGACTTAGGGCTAGGCTTCTCGTTTCCATTACATCCCAGTAATGGACAAATAACATACTTGACCCTTCTTAATTTTCTTAAGGACACTTTTAAAGGTTAATATTTAGGAAACTGAATTTTGTTATTGCCGTGGAATGAAAGGTTAAAATTGGGAAAACTGAATTTTGTTGTTGACATAGAATCTTTGTTTCTGTTTCAGACAGAGGAACGCTGTTCTTGAAGACGTTGCTGAACGTGGAAATACCCGATTAGCCTGGAATCGTCATTCCATCCAAAACTATGAACCTCACCCAACCCAGGATCTGATTTAATCTCAAGCCTCCAGTGTTCGAAAAATATGTCGGTATGTCATCTGTGACGCCATGACCTCATGTTATGTAACGATGGAGACCATTTACAGACCCTTCATGAGAGGTTTCAGGGCTGCATTCAGGCTGCACTACTTATCCCTACATTACAAAGTAGTGGTTGGCTGAACAATTCTGTAGGAAAATAGCAGGAAATTGGTTTGCGCATGCGTGCAGTCCATTCCTTTCATATTTCATGTTTTGGGTTTTCCTCAAAAGCCAAAGTAAAAATTAGTGCTACGTAGTACTACCATGTGTTGGCTGAACGACTCCTGTAGCACTATGTAACATTTCATAGAGAAAAATATTGCAGCCTGAACGCAGCCCAGCTAGCTAAACTTCATAGTGGCCGCCTTTATCATTGAGCATTCATCCGTCAGTAAAAGGGCTGACCATGACATTTAGCTAGCTCAACTACATAAGGCAAAGTTTTACAGATTGCTGTCACACTTGCCCTAAGTTCAAAAAATATTTTGAGTGCAATTTCATGCTCGGGGTCAAATTTTATATGGGGATTTGTGAACAAAACTGTGAGCACGAGTTGCTACTCTAAAAATAACTTTGATCTGGAGGTTATATTGACCCCATATGTGATTTTAGATTATATTTTTTTAATAATGGATTTCTGTCACATGGCTGATTTATTTAGGATATCCTTGTTTGTTGTTCATGTTGTTTTTGATGACATTGTTATTGTTATTTTACAAATGTATTACTCAGTATTTCAATACAACATTCAGATATTTTCTGCTCAAAAAGTTGTAGAACGACATCTTAAACTGTCTCTCTGTTAACCTTCAGGAGAAAGAAGGTTATCTAACCCTCCATGCTGGTGGCAACCATATATGCCCTAATAAGAGTAACTTGTTTGTGCTTAATCCAGAAGGGAGAGGGTGGCAAGATCATCTTTGGTTGCAATATTAAATGTTTTTAAAATATTCTATTTTTTTCTAAATTAGTTTACTACCTAGGGAAAAATATGAAAACAAAATCTATTGAATTATATTATGTGCTATCGTCAATGCAGAAAAAAAGATACCATTGAATAGTTTAACTGTATGGAGTACCGGGGTACTTCACATACTATTCAGCTGATCATACATGTTACATAAATTGGATGCTCCTGTATGTAATCACAGGACTTTGAATTACTTATAATAACATATTATTATACTATCTATCTATATAGTATTATTAAAGGATTCATTCGCACGAAGTCGAATCCGACAGATTTAGGTAAAATAAAAAGTCGACGTCGTGCGAATGAGGCCAACTGTTAATTAACGTAAACAATAGGTCTGGTGATCGTAATCGGCGTGCGGGAAGGGGGTCGTCTCATAACCAAACACAATTTCTACTTATTACCCTGAATTTATTTGTCTATATAGCAAGGGTATGTTTCGAGTGTACATTGCGTCTATAGCACTAATGTGTACATTGTTCAACTGTTACATATCATATATAAGAGATAAAATGTAAAACATATCAGGTAGCACTGTTTATCATTAATCTTATTACAAATGTCATTGCCATATCATAATTATAAGCACTGAATATGGCCGACATGAAGGACCTTCACATGATATAGTCTAAATTATAAGCACTGTACATATATAAAATGTAAAACAAATCAGGTAGCACTTTAATCTTATTACAAATGTCATTGCCATATCATAATTCTATCACAGTTCTATCACAGATGTATCTAATCATTTACACAGATTGAGCAGGTGTGAGGCACAGTCAACGTAGTGCAGAGTCTCAATGTCCCGTCGCTGCAGCCGTGTCTTCAATGTTTCCAGTCGTCTCTGTAGATCTTGATACTTCTTTTTCTTGGGAGGTAAACGCTGTCCGGCTCTGTACTGCTGCATCTTGATTTCTACCGTCTTCTGTTCGTTCTTCAGAAATTGAATGAGTTCAAAAACGTTCGGGTGTGCCTTTCCGATTATCTTCTTAATGCGTCCGTGCCATCCTTCAAGGTTGTTGTTGGTGCGGCGCCCGTCCGTTTCGTAGTGGTTCCATGCAGCCAGTGGATGGTCACCTTCGATCCATGTTGACGTCAGGTAGTCAGCCAACTCTCGGCATCGGTGGTCAACAGGCATGTCTTCCAGGATCCTCAGCCACATGTCTTCCACCTGAAATATGAATGTAGTATTTGAGACAATTTCATCAAATATATATATATATACATGTATATATAATATAAAACATGATTTGGTTGTTCTGGACTAGTTATTAGCTAAGTACATTTACTTGAAATACATAATCGAGTGTATTAAGCGGTCAACCTGAATATGGTCTTTATTTGGAAATCCTACCTCTCTAGTTGGTACCAACGGGAGAACAGCACAGTGACGGACGAATCTGTTGATCTCTGGATCGTTGATGTAGTCACTCTGGAGGCCAAACTGCTGAGCTTTTCTCCATATACACTGAGTAAAATGGAAGAAACACCCCTTCCAGTTGGCATCGGGAAAGACGGATGCAGCAGCATTCCTAGCGCCGACCTCAAAGTCCATCTATAAAAGAAAAGAAAAAAATATTGTTTAACCACAGTTAAACTTATTTTACTGCCGCTCCGTACAACATAACATAAAGATACATTTAAATCATACAATTGCATAAATGTACTCTTGGTGCTGAGGTGATTATTATTGTTATTATTTAAGGTGAAATTGTCTTGCCAGGATTTTGTTTATGCTGTGAATCTTAGTATATATGCATTATTTGAAACATGATATATGCTCACCTGGATGGTTTGTGGTCTGAGTTGCAATCCAAGGTTTGCAGCCACACCCTTCAGTAAACTGAACGCCCGGTCGTAGGTAGCTTGTTTCTTGTCTGGCAGCAGGAAGTATACCAACGGAAACATCTGGTCTGACACAGCAGCGTGGATGGTGTACAGTTGGTAGAATATGGAAGGTGTGACGTAGAAAGTCCCGTCTCCGAAGATGACGTCAGCAGCACACAAATGTTCCAAGTTTCCCCTCGTCGTGAATCCCAGAATCTTGCTGTCGTCGCCATCGTTGATCAGCAGGAACTGCTCGCCTCCGTCTGTCGTCTGGTAGACTTCTGGAATGACCAACTCGCGGCGATGTGAAGGCAAACCCGGAAGCGTCCGTTTTCTAACTCTGTAGAGGGTGTCTTTCTTGCTGTGAAAAGTTGGCATCGCAGACACGGCACTTCTGTTCTCGACGGTCCATACTCCATCCCGCATAGAGTTGACTTCCTCTTGGTACAGTTGTGGCATGGGGATCAAGGTTGATTCTGCCTTTCTCTTCAGAGAACGCAACGACTCCTGCACCTATATACAAATATAAATATAAATTAAGACACATGACATTGAAAATATAAGTAAATATAATTCAATCAGGCGCATATATACCTTCAATAATTTCTATATATTAACTGTTATACATATTTTACTTTCAATAATACAGGTAACGTTTAAGTGCATTAACTAACTATTTTGACAGATTCAAAATGGTATCTAGACAAGTAGAATATCTCTATATATTTAATGCTATAAATAGGCTACTTTGATCAATATATTTATCTCTATATATTTCCTACTATAAAATGTACACTTTTACTAACCTTGATTTCGTCATGTATAGGTGGATGGCAATGATTGTGCCCAACTCTAGTTGGGATATCATTGACAGTGGATACGGTAGCTGCAGAACTGTAGCTATAAGATGCCCCGTTTACTATTTTGCTATCTATTCTGGCACTATAGGGTGCCAGAATAGATAGCAAAATAGTAAACGGGGCATCGGTGCCAGAATAGATAGCAAAATAGTAAACGGGGCATCTTATAGCTACAGTTCTGCAGCTAAATGCATATGGTGCCATAGACGTCTAGATTCTGGACTAGAGACGATGCAACTTTGTCTAGGCCAAATCTATCACAAAACTGGAACAACGATCGCGAGTTGTTGCATCAAGACCTGCCAAACCGCTGAACAAACTGTGCTAAATAGGAAAAGCTAAACAGGATTGAACAATGATTGTACCATAATAATTATAGTTAAATGTCCTCGATAGTTATTATATTATTAGGAATTTGTCACAAGCGCCTGTGTACCTACCTTACAGTGGTGTCACTGACACTGCTAATGTGCGCAATATGACGTCATATAAACTTTTCAGTGACGTCATGTAACTTCCCATGGGTTACGATCCACTTCTAATACTTTAGCATAGTGGATCGTAACCCATGGGAACCGGGATGATGGACATTCGGCTAGCCTACGGGACTGGATGTAGGGGAGGTAATCCCTCGGTGAGCAAATTGGTCAGGTGGGCTGCATATTTCACAATTAGCCATTTCAGCACCGATGTCACGACTTTATGCTTCCGGCGGTCACGTGATACTTTTTCAGGCATAATTTCCGATATACAGCCTATACTGATAGGAAAGAATTTTAATTTAGCAATAATTGCATAGGTGTCAAACAATAATAACACGAAAACCCGAATCCCTAAACAATATTGACGTTATAAACGAAATATTTACCTGCTTGGCCCTAAAAATTGCAAGCATGGCGTCTGGGTTGATGTTGGTAGGCCATATCCACCAGCAGCAATATGCTTTTAACATAGTAGGTATTATTGACGATGTTCATGATGAACCCAAGGCTGCACACCCTCACCCACTTCTCAAAGTTGTCCTTGTCACGGTGGGGCTTGCGGAACGAAAAAAATATCACCCCAATCATATCCAATCTAGCGGGGTAACGGCGGGGTTGACTGGCGCTCAATTTGTAATGTACCTACAGAGATGCGCATGCGCGAATCGCGGCGATTGTCAATCTATGTTTAGTAAATATCAGATTTGCTGAAATGGCTAATTTCAGTCGCTCAGTCATGAATAATTTGTCCGGATTCATGAAGAGTGTAGATATAGCAGGCCCGTCGGAAGCAAAATGAGATTGGTCATGCCACGCATGTCTCTGTGTGTGTGTGTGTGTGTGTGTGTGTGTGTGTGTGTGTGTGTGTGTGTGTGTGTGTGTGTGTGTGTGTG
>JAUTBZ010141762.1:0-12718 GCA_032361785.1 Lepetodrilus galriftensis | reverse complement strand
AGGGACCATAGCACTCTCTTAGCAATGTAGTAGCTATCGGCAAATAAAGTGCTATGGTCCCTTAGCGGCTAAGAGAGCTTCAAGAAGCGATACCCAGATTAGTTGTCTATTTAGATAAATATTTAATTAATAAACAATGATAAATTTGTTTACCTATGTGTATAAATTAAATAACTTTTGTTGAACAAGCTTGTATGTTTCACGTGCTCTTTTGGTGCCCTAATGATGGTTTCCTGAAACATGAAGAAAATCACTGTGAATAAATGGAGGTTCTGTAGATCATTTGCCTCCATAAAAACATATAATCTTGATACTGAACATATATCTAATAGCTGATTATTAGGACATATATAGCACAGTGGTTGTGCATTGGACTACAAAACCAATCATGCCGAGTTTGATTCTTATCCGAGCATCCAAAAATATATTTACAATAAAGCAGAGATGATTGAAACAAAAATAAGGGGAGAGTACCCTGTTTCATGGCATCAACTTCAAGTTCTATGGCCTACCCTATTATAATAATAATAATAATAATAATAATAATAATAACAATTATTATAATAATAATAATAATAATAATAATAATATTAATAATAAATAATAATGATAATAATATTAAATAATAATTAATAATTAAAATTAATAATGATAATAAAAATTAAATAATAATAATAATAATAATAATAATAATATTGATAATAATAACAATAATAGTCAATTAATATACAGGGATGAGAATTGGAAATACCTTAAGATGTGGGATAAAGGTGATTTGTGTAGATGCTCCGCCGAGATCTAAGGCAGCAACTGTTTCTCTATCATCGGAGAAAGCACCTGTTCGTTGGGGGAAAAAAGGAAATATCAGTCATAAAATTTTATTTCCTATTTAAAATCTGACATTCATTTAAGAAGTGAGAAATTGCCTTCTAGCTAGTGTTTTGAAAACAAATAATAAATCTGAATTATTTATAATATTACATAGATGATTGACAGATTCCAGGCATAGAATGTAAATATTGTTAATTGTCACCCCTGTCAGGACAACAGCAAAGTTTCCTTACCTTCTAAATAGTTGACTGTTACCCAGCTAAATATACCTGAAAGTATCAAATATTAATTAATTAAAACTATTAAATAAATTCAACCACCATTACAGATTGTTATCAATATGGTTGAATAAATGTAAATATAAATATGACTAAATATAAGCTGAAAAGGGAAGAGATGTGGAAATAATATTATTTGTAAAGACCTTTAATACAGTTTAGCTTTGTTAAAATTTGAAAGGTAAAATGCAAAATGGTTGTATTTTCAGACAGGAGAAATAAAACAAGGAAATATCAACAACAACAACAAAATAGCGTGCATGTCAAACATACCCTCATCAACACCATCCAGGATGTCAACATTGTCGTCTAATTGCAGAAATGTCGTCTTCTTGAACAGAGAATCAACCTAGCATACAAAGAAAAGGAGCATCATTATTATTATTATTATTTATTATTTATTATTTATTATTTATTATTATTATTATTATTATTATTATTATTATTATTATTATTATTATTACGATTATCATTATCATTATCATTATCATCATCATCATCATCATCATTCTTTTTATTATTATTAATTCATGCTTTTAGCAAAATAGTGTCTGGAAACACGACGCATTGACACGAATTTCCAAAAATATAACAGAAGTTTACCCAATCACAATCTAGATTATAACGCTTTTGTTATTAACAGGACCGCATGCTGAGGTTATCGTCCGATTTACACACCGCGTCTTGTGAATTATAACCAAGGTCGCTGAGATTTAGGACAATAATTACCACTTCCTCAATCTGTATGTGGTAAATCAGAGCCACATCAACGATATTTTATCCAAGCAGCCGTTACATGAAATGATCGCGCTGTAATCGGTACTTGCATTATAAGGCGTATTAGTGGGCTTGCTAAGCACAACAAAACTGCAAATCATAGTACAGACATCCCATTTGGCATGATTGGTCCTTAGCAAGCCCACTATATATATATGTCATGTTTGTACTTTAACAGGAAACTACCTGGATCTAATGTTACGCCAAGACTAGAAGTACGACGCTGTCATATCTAGGCCTGCGTTTCACGAAAGGGTTATACTTGCCAGGGTTTCGTTTCTCGAAGCTCTCGTACCTACTATGAGACCATACGGACTCTCGTAGCGATCTCTTGATAATACATCGGGATCGTGCACTTACGAGAGCGCTATGATAACATAGCGGATGTTAGAGCTTCGAGAAGCGAATCCCAGGTTGACGTTAGAGAGGTCATACTTTTCGTGTACTATAACAGAAAATGACGTAGAGTTACGCTAAAACTAGCGATACGACTCCTTCGTGAACGCCAGCCATATTAGCGTCTCCTGTACAACACGGCGTAACTCTAAGGTAACCGTAACTCCAACCGTAGCCAAATGACTACACTACTGCTACGGTGCCCGGCAAGGCCGCCTTAGATTTACGCCTTTTGTACAGGAACGCCGGATAGTCCTGTACAAAACGCCGTAACTAGTCTACTATAGCCGTACCACAACCATAGACTACACCATTACTAAAGTTGGAGATACAGAATTGCCTTTAATAGATTTACGCCGTTTTGTATAGGACGGATCCGGCGTGACAGAGTAAACCAGCTCAGGGGTTATTAACAGATTGGACGTGTTGGGCAGTAGGTAAACGGTGTAGTGTAACAATTACCTCGTAGGCGAGCAGTGCGTACAGGCGAGCAATGTGTATACAAGATTGAGCCCAGTAATGAAGGCGTTCAAATACAAGGCTTGCATTGCCATTGGTAGTAAGGTTTATATTGATCACGAGTGGATCATTTGTATGATGTCCTCAAACCATACTAGGCTTATAAGTTTGTATAGATAACTTGATTAGTTTATCTGAGTCGGCCATCTGTGAAATGCTCAGATTTTAATTTTGTGGGAATTTAGGATGATCAACTTCCCATGCTTATTTACAAAGTTAGAGCAGGTTGAACGTTATTTCTTGTGTGAATTTCCAGACTCGCAATAAGATGTACAGTCATGTCATGAATGGTCTGGCAGAGTGGCTTAGTTCATGAATATTGTACCACTCACACCGCTACCACTGTGACCTATGAACTACCATGTAGTTGCATCATACCTATGGTCTGGTATAGTGGCTTTCTTCATGAATATTGTACCACCCCAAACGCCACCACTGTGACCTATGGACAATGATTTAGTTGCACCATACCTATGACATTGCCCATCCTCGCACCCCAAGGGTACCTTTAATTACGTTCACACTTCACTGTGGTACTATGCAGCGAGTCCTGAGCGTAATAAAGTATCCCTGGTGTGAGAGGATGGGGCTAGACTAGCTAGCTAAGTACATGTAGTTCTATACTGTAGAGTCATTAGACAACCAGGGTATGTTTCTCGAAGCTCTCTTAGCCGCTAAGGGACCATAGCACTCTCTTTACCGATAGCTAATACATTTGTTGTTACAAGACCATGTTGGAAAAATGTTGGGCAAATGTTGCTAGTGTACACAGAGCAAATTAGTTTTACAACATGTTGGAGAAATGTCGGAAAAGGAATTGGAGAGTTATTTATCTTTCCCAACATTTTTCCAACATTTAGTGACATCATGTGATGAATTTGAGGTCATGTGACTTAATGGACAAAATGGTAGCAATGCATTCCATTGACACCCATATTACGTAGATTATCTCAGTAAATACTTCATAGAATGAAAAACAAAAAAACTTCATTTTATTATTTTATTTGCCCTATCCAAAATATGAAAAAATATTGCACCAGTAATAAAAAATCTGTTTATATAACGATCACCAAATATTTTGAGTAAGTATTATTTGATGCAGAAGGGGGAAGTTCGAAAGAAGGAACGGGCAAAACGGTTCAATTTGCACGTGCTGATGCTCCTCTTCAGATTTCCATGAAGTATTTACCGAGATAAGCTACGAAATAGGGGTGTCAATGCATTTCATGCCACTTGTTGGAAAAATGTGGGAAAATGTTGGGAAAATGTGTTCAGTGTACACAGACCAAGAGAGCTTCGAGAAACGATACCCAGGCCCCGAAATTACAATAAACTTTTTTATTATGATTTCATGCTCAACTTCTCAAGCTCAAATTGTATATGGGGATTTGTGAATAATACCTTGAGCTGAGAATGAAATGGTTTTCAAAGTTTCGTAATCTTTGGACAATCCATTCGTAATCTTTGGACAATCCATTGATAAGAAATATAACATATGAAGAGTGGAGACTATTAATATTATTATCTGGAACGACGGTCATGAAAGTATTCTATTTGAGTTAATTTGTTCCATGTTTCTTCCTCAATGTAGCATGTTGTTGAATGGAAAACTGACAAATAATGTTATAATTATAAAACATATTAATAATAAGTTGGACATGAGGACATGTATTCAATCTGTATTACCCAGGTTTTTTTTACGGACATAATTATCATTTCTATTTACTCTGCATACAGCGCTTGGCTATTCTTTGGAATATGGAAGTGTCTGGAGTAGCCAAGGGCTGTACATGCTAATGTATGCCTTTAGTTACATGCATCACGTTATGAGCGAATTCGTAATTTATAGTATCGTTGTTTCAAACCTAATATTAACAAAACAGCCAGTTCCTAGTAGACAATGCCAAAGATCTGTCAGCGTCGATATCGAGTCGATGTGTGTCCTCCAATCTGTCTGAAATAGCAACGTGAAAATCAATGTTTCGAGAGTACACGTATACACAATCATACATGTGGTTATTATTAAATACGTTATCAACAGGATTCCGAATACAGTAAACAATTGCCACAGCGGTTCGGTGATAGAATTGTAAAGAATGTTTCTTTCTTTCTATTTTTGCATTGTTTAGTGATATGATAGATCTAGATGTAATACAATAATAATATACGTAAAAAATACAAGTATAAGTAAAGAAATACAATACTAACAATATAAATAAGACAAGCGACCACTTTAGATCACTCTCAACTCGCAAGCTAATGTTGTAATAATAGATTGCGAGCCGAGGCTGACCTAGACTGGACCCATTTCTCCTTTTTATTATTATTATTGTATTTATAGTTTTCCTTTTTCAAAATAAATGATTTTTTATTGTTATTATAAAATCGTTTTTATTTTTAAACTATAAAAATAACATCTTTACTGTTCTATGACAAAACCCCTGTGGAAACTGCATGTTGTATTTGCATCTATGTTACATTAACCACTAATTCCTGACCTACAAATGTTAACATTTCCAGATATCCAGGTAAGGGCACTCTATTCTGGAAACTAGAGTGCCCTCCAAAATATCTCAGGGCCCTTAATATTAATGACGATTTTTTAAATTGTAATAAAATAACACACACAAAGGTGGCGTCAAGCTGCTTCTTGTAAAGGCTACCTTCCTTGGTAATAATCATAACAGAAAAATATTAGGTGTACCTCAATTGAAGCGTGTGTGGGTGTGTTATTATGTGTATTTATAACTAAACTTTG
Organism: Lepetodrilus galriftensis; assembly: GCA_032361785.1. Taxonomy (NCBI): domain Eukaryota; kingdom Metazoa; phylum Mollusca; class Gastropoda; order Lepetellida; family Lepetodrilidae; genus Lepetodrilus; species Lepetodrilus galriftensis. Next base: position 7,159 of record JAUTBZ010141762.1, on the reverse strand, counting down.
ATATATACTGAAAGAAAGATTTAAAGAAACGCATGTATTATAACACGCCATTGTTGCTAAGTGGTTTTATAACATCCCCAATATAAGTATTATACCCAAATTTCACAGTAATCTTTCTTTGCTCGTGTAGAACATGATACAATGAATAAAGTACCCATAAATCACAGTGTGATCTTTATTAAGGTAAATTTGAAACTGTGTTATTATGAGAAATACCACCTAACTTTAAGTCCAAAGATTGCAGGCTATTGGTGTGCTTTCAGGAGGAATATTGATATAAACAAGTTGCTATATACACGTCAACAAGTCAAACAAGATAATTTCTCGAATTTGGAATTTGGTATTTCTCATAACACAGTTTTAAATATACCTTTAATAAAGATCAAATGTTGATACATGGATAATTTATTCATTGTATCATGGTCTACACGAGCAAAGAAAGATTATTGTTATATTTTGTTCTATTGGAAAGGTTATAGAACCGCTTAGCAACAATGTCGTGTTACAATACATGCGTTCCTTTAACTTTTTCCAGCAGTATATATATTTAGCTTTTTTCTTAAAACCAGAACGTGACTATTTAAAATCAAGAGATAAAAGGTCACCCAACGAATGAAGTTAGCATGCCTGGCAATAGTTTTAATTCCAATAACCTTTAAAGTGGCGGATCTTGGACTATTTAGAGTTAATCTGTATACTAGTACTCACAGGAGCGGATTTAGTAAGTTGGATAACTTTTTTCCAATCCTTTTCTGATGAATAAAATATTTTAAAATAAAAAAACTAGTACTACTAGTAGCTCAATTTCTGAAAGAAATATCCTTCATGTTAGATGTTACTATTAATGTACTAAGATGCATACAATTATATGAAATCGGTATGAATATCACATGTCGATGGTCTGACTCTATCTGTGCTATTATTAGTTATCTATTTGGATTCCGACGGAGGCACACTCGGAACACTTTTAAAATAGGCCTACGCATATATGGTATCACCCTCTCCAAACAGCTCATACTATTCACTACATTCATAGTACTCAGCAAGATTCAAGCTGATGACCCTGTGGACAGAGGATGATATGGTATCTACAGAACAAAAAATATTATTTTTAGTACAAGTTATCTATTAGTAGCACTGTTAGGGAACTCGGACACAGCGAGAAATGTTTCTTTACGAAAAATGCTCGTTTCTTTACGAAAAATGATACTGTTTCTGTTCGAATTGTATCAGTTTCTTTACAATGGAACACGGGCTGTCGAGGTTTCAGCAGAAGAAAATGGAAACCGCTTACATTTTCACAAAATAAGTCTTCATTTTATAACATACACATACTATATATTGAGTTGCATCAGTTTTATCTCTCTATCTACTACAGCTAATTAGCATTTCAATACTTTATGACGGAAACTGGCTAAAACAGTCTATTTTATGGTTTTAACTTAATCAGAAATACATATTGTCACCAAAAGAACAAATACTTATCAATAGTGAACGGTTATGATTATGTTTTATAATCGTATATAGTCTTAAATTAAGATTATTTGCATATTAATGATTGATGATTAATGTAACAGTTTCTTAACGATACAATGCCGTCTGCATCGTGTCAATTCGTATTCAATTCAGCCTATTTGTCTGTGCCTCCTTTGGCACGTCGCCCCTCTGCATAAAATAATACTTACTCACAATATTTGGTGATCGTTATATAGATAGATTTTTTTATTAATGGTGTAATATCTTGCAATCATTTATTTTATTTTGGGTAGGTCAAATGAAATAATAAAATGAAGTTTTTTTTTGTTTTTCATTCCATGAAGTATTTATCGAGATAATATAATCTACGAAATAGGGGTGTCAATGCATTTCATGCCAAACTACATGTATATTTATAATGATAGCAGGCATATCATCAGTTTTAATAGGGCATTATACTAACACTAATTTAATATTTTAGCGTGGTGCTGTACCTTAAATTGATTGCTAGTGTACAGTATTCCAATACCATATGTACATTGAATACGTTAGGATTTATTCCAATATTGTATGCACATTGTGCAAGCTTCTTTGATTTCAGTTTATTGGTTAGGAAAAGCGCTGGTAAAATCATTGATATGTGTTGCTGAATAACGAAATTGTTCACTACATGTAATGGGCCCATAGTTAGGTGGCTTAACGAAAAAATCGTTACACGAGTGACAGAAGTGTCCATTTGTTTTATAGGTATATATGGGTACATAGATGAAACAAACCCATGCTCCAAAAAATCGCCCATTATTAAGGTGTTTCCCTGGATAATGGCGCTATATAAAGTGTGTAACTTAACTTAACTTAGTTTAAAATGTGACAATAAATAATTTCTTAACAATATTTCTTTGAAAATAAATGGGAAAAATCAAGATGGCCGCCAAATATTTCCCAAAATATAGCATGTTCCAGACACAGATATAAATGAAGAATTGTTTTGTAGGTTTTGGGACATGAATAATTTGTTAGAACCATCAGTTAGTACCTGCAGATGCAAGACAATAAGATATAGCTATAAAAGACCAGAAAGAACCCTCCAAATCTTCGTTTAATAACTTCCAATGAAAGTGAAGCAGAGTTGCTGTTTTGGTAGAATAATATTGAAACCTTTAATTCCAGATTCATTTCCGAACCAGCGTGTCCAGTGTCAGTGACATATGTTGTGGGGCAGTCATGTCAGGGACACTAACAATTTTCTCTCCTCACACAGAAGTTAGTCTTGTAAGATTTTTACACTTGACAAGAGGTCAAGGCGGTTCATCTGACAATATTAGCGTTTAAGCGATGCTAACAAAACAGATGGTCAAAAAGCATGCGCAAATTGGTACAAATGGAAGTACTGGTCCGATGTATGTCGTCAATGTCATGAAAATAGCATCAGGAAGAAGGATGTAGAGGCAGATCTTATAAGTATATATATCATTATGATTTGACAAATGCACCAAATATGTGGAGAAATCGACACCCTGTGCTTGGGGAACGAATATTGTTATATAGCCTAGATTTATATAGCCTAGATTTGCAGACTAATACATAACAAGGTAGTTCAAATAATTGAATTGAATTCTGGACACCGGAAACGGAAGCAGTAGAGGCCTTCAACTGAGTGAAAACTGCTCGGGATATAACCACTGGGTATTTACTCTGTTCATTCAATTACCTAGAGTTCTAGATTTGATTATATTCAACATGGTCCGTATGCACACATATAGTTCAACAACAGTTTAGGCTAAACTAGGTTTAAGCTTATACCACTGTCGTATTATCCTTAAACTATGGTTTAACTAAACTACGTCTGTACATACGGACCCTGGTATATAACGCAACCGTTCTTTACCAGTTCTTCGATTACTTGAGACGGCGTGGACACCGTACAATTGAGTGGTTGTTCAATGTTTGTAAATATTTTATGTTCGGTTCAGCTTGCGAATTAGAAAATAATTATCAGCTGATTATAGGATACTAATCTCGCCTCTATTTCGTATCAGATGTATGCCCGAGTGGCATAATTTTCCTTTTGAGCGAACCTTGGCCACTGGGCAAATGCCATTAGCAGTCGATATGAAACAGGACGAACGCAATGATATGTACAACACGTGAGAAGTTACCTTGCATTATAAAAGAATCGATACCACCACAAGACTGAATACTCTACTCGAAGAAAAACAGATTGCATGTGAAATGACAAATATAATTTTATATTTCACTCTGTAGAGTGTAGTATAAGGATATATTTTCACTCATATATTCCGCTATCCTACTGCCAAGCATATAATAAAACCATTTACTAATTTTTTTTCTGAGTATTTCAGTTTGACGGATAGAAATTCGAAATTGTATATGTGTAAATGTACAACCAGACATAATCAGAACGATGCGACATCAAGAACGTCTAAACAATCTTGTAAAATCGTTACGGAAATGAAACCTGTATGGCGCATGTCTACTATATATTATTAATAGTCCTACAGCATACACGTATAGCGGCACAGTAAGAACAATGGAATGTTCAGCAGTTAAAAGCTGTAACAAGTGGCAGAAAGAAATAGTTGATGAAAAGCTATAGGCCTACTGTTGTTTTTATATTTTATCCTATCTATAATTCTGCTACACAATATGAGAGATATAGCCGAGTTTGTAGCATCCTCTTCGAACACCGTTTCGCAAATATTAGGTGTCTAGCATTAATGGAACCAAACATTTAATTATTCACATTTGAATCTCGATTAAACGTTCAAGTTTCCGAACAAATGTTCAGAGTTTGGCGAAAACGTTGCGTCTACCATAGCGCCGATAACGTCAGCGTCTACCATAGCGCCGATAACGTCATATATAGTGCCCTGAACTTCCACGCATTCAAAATGGAACAAAATTATACATGTAGCAGAGCTTGACAAGTTTACCACAACAATCATTCGTGACTGGATTCCACATAAAGTTATTGACTATTTTCTGAGATAATGTTGTTTCCACCCGTGCACCATAAAATGTTATCAGATAATAGGCAGCTGATAGGCGAGATATAGGCACCCTTTAATTATTATTTTTTATCGCTAAGCCTTTATAACGTGCAATTTGATTGGTTAGTAAAGCCCATCGCACACGATGAGCTACCGCCTCATTCGTAGCAACTTCGCGACTTTCCGGATCGGAAATATACACTCGTACCTCAGTGGGTCTTTTCCATAATGGTGGATAATGGCGGATCTGCCAAGATCCCGTGCAGGCGGCCGGGTTACCTGGGTAAGTTCCTTACCAACCAATCAAAATGCAGGTTATAAACTGAATATTAGAGTTATCCCTGATCAAATAGAGTTATCTTCACTGACTGGGTCGGTACATGTGCCAGTTTACGACACAAGCAAACCGGTCAATAGGTAAATGTTAGAGTTATCCCTGATCAAATATAGTTATCTTCACTGACTGGGTCGGTACATGTGCCCATTTACGACATAAGGAAACCAGTCAATATAGTAACCTACCATTGAGGTCCGAGAGGATATCTGTGGATGTCGCTCGGTTGATCCGATTGAGCCTCAACCGAGCGACATTAACAGATATCTTCTCGGACCTAACTGCCAGGTTTCCATATTGGTAAGGAGCCTGACCTGATAACGAGGCTAATGATGGCTATGGAAACCTAACAGATAGATACAAGCGAATGTTTCCGATCTGGAATGTCACGAAGTTTCTACGAATGGTACAGCCTAAGTATACCAATAGATACCTTTAAATATGCAAATATGCAAATAGTTATACAATCTGTATGAAAACCGCACTGAAAACCGCACTCGAATCAGTTGAGGAGCGTTTTCTCAGGAGTCTGCAGCGGTTTTAAAAACGAAGAACGGTTTCCCTTCCACGGTTTAGGTGTGGACAGTTCAAGCATTTTCATAACGAGTGAAAACGCACAGGAAAACGCTGTGGTTCCCGCGTCAGGTCTGAACGGGCGCATAACTGCTACCCTGATAGTTAATATAGCGAGCTGTAATGGTCATGAAAATAAGGTCTTTGATACGTGGATTAAATATTACTAAACTTAATTAAATTTGATTTTAATATTTATCATGGTAAATAACTCCAACATGGTTTGTTTTTCTATCGCCTTTCATAAATAGTATTCCTTAGATAGTTGTCATAATAAAACTGTGTACTTTTATCTAAACCCTAACCGCCAATTTATGTTATTGATTTATAATAGAAAACGACCCTGTTGAAATAGGTCACCGATATTCCACGATCGTTTTAAAATACGGATCCATGGGTCCACAGAGATATGAAATCATTTTACAGATAGAAATTCACATTACTTATTTACATACTGGAAAATCGTCGTAAAAATATCCCCCCTCGTATTTATTAAATGATTTACCGGGAGGAAGCCCTAGCGGCCGTCTCCAAAGCGCGATAAAGCCACCGCACAAATAAACCAATTGCCGAAACATATATTTGAAGCGCTGAGACCGGGACGGGAGCGATTTGGGCTTCAATATTAGATGAGTTAATCACTCTGAGTGTCTATTGTGCCTGCTTGATTAATATCAGATCAAACGCCTCCAAAGAAATATTCGTTTTGTCAATTATAGTCCATCGATTCCGAAGTGCTCTCTAGGGAATGCAGATCCGAGGTTACAATACGGCTGAGCGAGTTCCGAATGATAGCGCCGCCAGTAACGTGTTTACAAATTTCAATTTAGGCGGAGACTAGATTAGCTGTATTCCTACGCGAATTTTATGCACATTAGTGTGATGTCAGTTATTAAATTTGTTATTCGTACGTAACATCGCGCTGCTCTGAATTGTAATCTCTCACCTTCTATTCTAATTTGTGGACGGGCGATGTCGCATATTTACGTAGAATAATCTCTAATAACATTAGGCCTAATTTTGTTTAGAAATACTTAAATATTGAAATACTCTCTCCCCAAAAGAAACCCATAGTTACCGGGTAATGCCTTTTTCGTATAAACTTCTGTATTCATAGACAACTTTATCGACTGATATACGCACAAAGCCCAAATATCACATGGCGACCGACAATGCCATATTGGAACATTTCGGTTGGCCCCATATCCATATTTTCTTGTACTAGTGTGAAGAAGATAATTATATCTACCAAGTTTCATTCTTTTTCGCCTTTTAACCCAGTGCATAATTCGACCCTTTCTCTGAGAAAGTGTAGGTATATCCGGATATACGCCTACACTTAGAACAAAAGAAACCATGGCAACGAGACCGGAAGAGGGGTATAACTGTGAATATCCAGCAAGAACTATTTACTATTTATTTGAGAGGTGTTTCTGATAGTAACTGCACCCATGCGTGGCAGGAAGTGTGTGTGGAATGTGGAGCAGGAGTTTGGGGACAGGGCGCAGGATGGGGAGTAGGGCTGAAATGGGTACCTGGGTACTCGAGTACGGGTCGGGTACATGTACTAATCGAGTAGTAAATTGATACTCGAGTACTCGATAGTGATTTCCTCTTTGTAATGAACAATGGCGGACATACAGATCTTTTTATTTAAAAAATAGTTTGCTTTTCGAAAGCGTAGTAGTCTATAGGTTATAAACCACCAATTAAAATCCCATAGACGACAGTGTTAACGTATTTATGCATAACTACTGATTCAGTG
>JAUTBZ010141751.1:0-12720 GCA_032361785.1 Lepetodrilus galriftensis | reverse complement strand
CGGTCTTCTTAGACTTCGATTGAAGTCCACTCCGACAGGATATCCGGTGGTTATCCAGATCGAACTGAAGAAACAGCTGGTGGCAATACCGCCAATTGTAGCATGGAAGGAGATACATCTTTCGAACAGAAAGGTTAAATATAATACTAGTTTATCCTACACTAAAACCTTTTAATGAAAAACTATGATGTTTATAAGTTGAGTGATGTAAAGAATCAATGCAGTAAGACGTATGCACCATTATATGATATTGCACACTTGCATAACTGCGTACTGCTCGTGTAATAATTGACTATGAACTCGTTCAAACCTATTATATAAATATAAATGTCACTCCGGACATTATATAGACATTACACAGATCATAGAGTAACTATAGTATATGGATGTCAGCTTATAATGTCAGACATACGACCCTGTAAGATCCCGGGGGGACTATTCTCGAAACGGTCTTACGATCTTCCTTGCCTAAGAACGTACGTACCATTTTATTATCTCTATTATATGCGTCTTTAATATTGTCGTTTCCAGAACTGGGGGCATATTCTCGAAACGTTCTTACGAACTCTGTAGCCTAAGAACAGTTCGTAGCCATAATATAAGAATGGTTAAGATATTCGTGCGATCGTATTATGTTCGTCTTCTGTTTTCACAATCCTTGTTTGTAGGCCACTGCGGGGTTTCCTGTTGGAGTGACATAGATTCTCTTTTGGCATCCTTGCTTCAAGTAACCACTCAACCTGTCGGCTGTCCAATTTCCTAGTTTCACATTTTCGAATGTCATACATCGCAATCTAAGACATTACCACATACGATATGTATATAAATTAGTCGCAGAAGAGAGATGGTTAGATACATAAGGAGAGAGAGAGAGAGAGATAGGGAGACAGAGAAAGAAATATAGACAGAGTGACACAGAGAGAGATAGAGAGAGAGAGAGAGAGTCACACACACACACACACACACACACACACACAGAGAGAGAGAGAGAGAGACAGATACACAGAGACAGAGACAGATACAGAGACAGAGTACGTTTTACTCATCCAAGCACTATTCTATTTGCATGGATGTTGGTACACTTCACGGCATGTTAAGATATCATGATGACACCCTACAGCAAACTACATTGCATGTACTGCATCTGAGCAGCTTGTTGCCGGTCTTCATCTGTGCTTGTGTTGTTATGCACAGATCCTTCCAAAAACACTCCTCGACTGAAGACCTTCCTCAAGCAACGTCTGACAAAGGCACAGAACGACTTATAGCAGCGCCACGGATGATGAGAGTGGGTTAGGCTGTAATATCCATGTTTAATACTTAGCCGTAGGCGAGCCTCCTTGATTGCTTGAGATGAGTTGGACACATCCTTATAGAGAATCTGGTCCTCTTGTCCTCCTGACTATCTGTTCTGAACATTTACGTCAGAGTAGTACGTTAATAATGTGTCTAAGCAACTTCTTTGGATAGCGAACAGGTTTTCAACGCATACTCGAAAACATTACTAGACTGCGTCTTTATTGATGTTTGATTGCAAACACACATTTATGAATACCTTATTACGATCCAGTTGGGGGAAGTAATGCATGTATGGGATATGTCTGATCAAACGAACCAATGACGTATGGTGTAACGCAAACATTACACATCAAAAAGACTGTTACATATGACTTAAATGTTTTGTACATATGACTAGTGGATTGTTTGACCCATACAATGTATGTTTAGACATCATAATTAAGCTTCTAGGAGTCTTACAAGCTGATATGTGAAAAAGACAATTCAGTATGACGGACACTTTGGATTTTGGCGATTTTCGGACCTTAGCAGTGAACAGATTTTAATTGATTTTGGAATTTGGCTAACGTACGTATCACTGACCCTAAATCAGTTGAGAAACCTTTTGAACCAATTTTCCCTAACCTAAGTGCTTCGTTTACTGGACTACTATGCGTCAACGCTACTTTCACATACAAATGTGGTTGACAAACTCCATACAGCGTCATCCGGCTGAAGGCAGTGGTCATATACCCAGTCAAGTGGAAGACGCTGCAAAGAGATCGAAAACGGCGTTTGTATTACGCGCTCTGATTGGCTACATACTAGTTTATGTTGAAATACTGAACGTTGATATCCATGTCTTCGGGAGTCCAATCTATTTTTATACTACGTTACAAGTTACAAGTTGGTGCATTTTAGATAGCTAAATGTACACTATCAACCGATACCAACGTATGCGCGAATGCATGTCATGGTATATGTTTCACTTATGCCCATGCCACACTTGGCCAACTATACTCGTCCAGGTTTTGATAGCCCTGGCCCCGAGATTACGAAACTGTTAGTACCATTTCATACTCAAGCTCAGATTCTATATGGAGATGTATGAACAAGACTTTGAGCTGAGCATGACATCCTACTCTGAACAGTTTCATAATCTCTTGGCTTGTCCTTCTGCTGTCAACACAGCCCCACACTAACATGCCGGTCAAGAAGACATTTCTCGGCCTATATTCACCCAGTCGACATGATGATGTCTTGACCTTATACAATAGGAAGGCAGCCATACTCATGAAGATCCAATTTAAGAAAAAAATCTTACAATCTTGATATATTTTTTACAAACAACAAGTTTTTCCACAACAAGGTGGAAATGTATATTTTTTTCTAAAGACGGACAGAGCCGATATTGATTCATACCTACTTAACAATCGTGACAACACTCCAGGCAAGCTCTCACTGTAGGCCTCCGTCAGTATTGCACTAGATCCTAGAATCCTGTCTCCTTTGTACCACAACCTACAATAGTGTCCGCCAAACAGCATCAATATATCGGCCTCACAGAGAAGTGTTCACTCGATAAGAAGTGTTCCGCTATATAATTGTAATTGCATTGTTTCTTTCAAGTCAGTTCCAGAGTAATGAGAACCTATCAAATCCATTACTCGATTGCCTGAGACAGTAGAAAACCGGTAAAAATTGCCGAGGAGAAAAATATAATAACTGCATATGTAATAACATGTGAAGAAAGGGTCCGATTTCTTGAATGCATCAAATAAAATGCATCCTGTCAAATCTTTTTACTAAACGCCCGGATCTCTACTTTTCAAAGATGTGCTATATTCATGCATTATATCACATTAATTAGGGTCTATTATAATATTGATTGCAATTTATTTTCAGAATTGATCCGAACTCATCTGGATTTAATTATAACATTATTATATTTCATTTTCAAATGTCAATTTAAAACAGTTGGATTAAATTATTTCGAGACATTATTGTATTATTATTGAATCTATTCAAATAATCATATATCTGCATATGTATTAAAATAAATCACTGTTGAAACTTGTTTTTATTGTTAATATTCTTGCAAAATATATGCATGTACAACTCATACACAGAGCAATATGCTAGGCAGCATACCTACTAGTATTTATATTGCCATGGACAACGATTAGTACGTTTTAAAATGCTTTACTTACATTGTAGTGTCCGTCAAACATAATGCTCACCGATTCATGAGGGTACGAATTGTTTGCAAATATCTAGTCTTATATCCACGTATTTGTGACAATGTATAATACAGGTAGATGTACGTATTAGGGCTGAAACGGGTACCCAGTACTCGAGTAAGGGTCAGGGACATGTACTACTCGAGTAGTAAATTGATACTCGAGTACTCGAGAGTGATTTCCCCTTTGTAATGAACAATGGCGGACATATAGATTTGTTTATTTAAAAATCAGTTTGCTTTTCAAAAGCGTAGTATAGGTGCTAAATACGACCGTAAAAGTCAGGAAATCGCGAATTTGGCCTCTCAGTTTTAAGAGCATGCCCTGGGACACCACCAACGACCCCCTAGTTTGCTCATTTGCTTCGCAACCGAAGGATTTGCGCTTCGCGATTTGCAGGCGAGTACTCGAGTGCTCGTCGAGTAATTCAACATGAGTACTGGAGTACCAAATGTCCTAAGCGTTTCAGCCCTAGTAAGTATTCGTTTTTATCTAAAATAGTATTATCAACTGATATTCTATTGAAAGAGCAGCGGTTCAGAATCACGGTGTCAAGCCGTATATTTTTTCTTTTTAGTTTAAACATTTTTTATTGACCAAAATGTCCGCTCCCTATAACCAAGCCGTTCGTATACCAATACCAGGAAGACTGCCATCTGTGGCGCCATTGTCCTAAGTTCTTGTGGCTGTCAGGAAGTGGCTCGTCTGTGGATGTGGTACCACTGCTCCATCTGGGTTATCGCCCTCTTGGTTTGATCTGTGGAACTTCTAAAGAATATCGGTTAATGGTACGACTAGTGATAGGCTGTCTGTCAATGTTTCTACAAACTTCGACTTCTTCAACTGCCTCTCACTGTGCATGACGCGAGCTTCAAATGTATAGGTGAGCAAATATATGTGTATGTATACCAATAAGTATTAACATATACCGGGTATGGAATACAAAGTAACATTTCAGGCCACGATTTATAAATTATGCCCGAAATATTGAGTCTTTACTAAGAAAAATAATATATATATATATTTAATGGATGGATGTCTTTGAGTATGATCAGTTGTGGCCTACCTACCCGTGCCCTGATACGCACACATTATGCCCCATCACTTTTATAAACTGTTCATGTAAACTGTCCAGAAACCCAGGGGCATTACATACGTAGACATGGAAAATACACTTATCATCAATCATGTAAGTTTTCGAGTAATCCTGAGGTCCCTTATCAAAAGCTTTCTTCTGATATGACCAACGGAAGAGCTCGGGGTATGTAACTTACCAGGACCAATTATCCACAGCTGCCCAGGAAGTAGTAAGAGCAGGAGATGTTAATTTGACAGGAAGTGTGTTTTCTGTTCCATATATGAGCACAGTTCCCCAGACAGAGACACTGATGTGACAGAGGGGTTTATGTAGAGCAATGTGTCGTCTCCTTTTGGTAATAATTGATCATGACAAAAACTCACGGCAAACATGTATCATGCCTAGGCAGGTTTGGTTACAAAAGTATATTTATATTTGATCCGCCAGGTTCAAATATACATTTGTCGACGAATCAATTCTTTACAGAATGTAATACAGAAGGAAACACAATTTAATCTAGTCCAATTATATATTATATATCTTGAACAATCAGAAAACTCTCAACATAAATGTGTTCTAGTAATTGTAAAAAGCGACGGATATTTTATTACGATCAAATTGATTATGTGACACGACATTCTTCAAGTATCTATGGCAAGGTCATACCACGAACAGGAGAGATTTGTCCGTAGACCCAATGACGTTAATATCACCCGTCTATTTGGCAAATTACAGAATGTACAAGTAGTATCAATGACAGGTCATGACATGATTGCGTTACAATCTATTTTATGAGCTTAATTTGGCGATTGGCGCACTTTATCCACGGAATGACACATTCATTTTACTTTCAGTAATATTCAATATATATGTATGACAGAACCCCACCACTATTCTCTTCGTCATACCAACCGACGTCATTTTCGACGTTATCAATTTTACTGACCGATTAACCGTGATATTTGGCTGAGTGAAAATCGGTAATTCTGTTGTTATTCTCAAAACGAGGCCTACTCAGATGTCAGAATATACGCGCTGATTGGGTGAAAACTGATCACTCCAGAGACAGTGATCATTTCTGATTCCGCATCCAATTTCCGCGGTGATGACGTCCAGAAACGTCCACATGCTAACGGGACTCCCAGCGCAGTCAAGCGGCAACGCTGGGTTAACCCATTGCCCTGGCACGTTCTACAGGTCACCAACGACGATTGCCCTCTGCCACACCTGGGTGACATCGTCTACTGCCGGACACACATATGCACACGCACACACACACGCGCGCGCACACGCACACATACACACATACACATATACACACGCACATACACACGCGCGCGCGCGCGCACACACACACACATACAAATACATGAGCATGGGTGTCAATGCTACACTAATAAGATAACGGAGTTGATGTAACAGAACAAATCCACGACGCCAAATAATCTTGCAAATTGACATCATTTAACTCCCAACGGCAGCTGTAGTATGAACATAACTCTCTTGGGCACCGATATCGGTCTACATAATATCACGGTTGTTGATGTCAAGGTGGGAAACATGCTAGAAATAGTTTCAATCTGGAGCTAGAATACAGAGGTGCGTACAAGACTGGACGCATGCGCACATATTATTTCCTGTCAATTTCCCACTACTAACCCGTTCAAGAAAGAATACATGTAGTACAATACGCCAGAATACTTGTATTCTATCTTGAACGCATCCCAGTATCATTACATATAGATAGACCTTCCCCGGTGTTTCTGTTAACTCTGCTTTAGCATTGTAACGAAATCGTCGTTCATTACTTGCCGGAGTACAGCCCTACCGTTATATGTAAGTATATGCATGTATTGATACTCTGAACATGAATTCTACGACACTGTGTTACATGCAATTTACTATGATTGTTTTATGAGGCATTGCTTAGTGATCTATTTTTATCCCAACACTCTTACATTATTTCCAAGTATCCATTGCTATAGTATTACTGTTTTGTAGTAAAGCGGTTTTTATTTAATGGAATACTGATAAGCAACTGCATCTCATAATTGAATTAATGCAATATTCACGACAGCACATGAACTAAATATTTCTCAAAATATGTGATCGAATAACGTGTAACCTTAATAATACTTTCAATAGGTCGTTCAGTGAGGGTTATACACCAAGCTATTTTAGTCGAATCCGATATTCAAATCAATACATTATCACGCAACTGGTTATTTACAATAACAAGTAAATCACATATTCCATACTAAAACGTGATACCGGTATTCCATTATTAAGCCTTTACGTTAACTAATAAAGTCAGTGCGCCTATTTATGTCAGCGAAAGTCGTATACCTGTTGAACCTTTAGTAGTCATGATTCATCTTTGTACTGCTAGTACAGACGGTCGTTACGCGATGCCTACTTACCAGTAGTTCCCTGAACCTATTCCATATCATGAATATGCATACGCGGCAATTTCATTTTAATTGGTGAATTATTTAATGGATTATATATCTGGCATAATCTGCGTCTTCTATTTATCGGTAATAAGCTATGCCAGAAACCTCCTTAGTATTATACATAGTCTTGAAATGTATGATTTCATCCCTTCGTTTACAGGCTACTACACAAGTCACTTCCAAAATCTGTATTACAGGTGGTGTTCCATTGACATGTTGGACGCACATTCTGGACAGGGATATGCTCCTTTCTAGTTGTTCTGTCTGTACGTTCTGTCCGATGCATGCACAGTTACAGAAAGTACATACAGAACAACTAGAAAGGAACAGCCCCCTGTCCATAATGTGCGTCCAACACTGTCAATGGAACACCACCACCCGTAGTCATCCATCTTTGCCAGAGAACGCACCATTCCGGTTCTGTATATCCTTTCACGGAGTTCTCCTATCCACTGAGAGACCATAAAACGCCCTCTTTGCCGATAGCTAATATAATTGCAAAGACAGCGCTATGGTCTCTTAGCGGATAAGAGAGCTTTGTGAAAGGATACCCAGCTCAATAGTGCAAAGCTTTATATACTTTATTATAATTGCTATTAATGACAGACTTGGTCCATTCATATATACTGGACTACGGTACCTAATTTATATCTGCCGAGAATGACTGAGCTGTATCGTGGTCGTCTGTGTAGGGTCATTTTCATTCATTATTGGCCCTTGGCTCCCGGACTACTGCCGAGAATGACGGAGCTATATCGTGGTCGTCTCAATACTGCAAACCTATATAGTAATACATGTATACAGTAAGTATAATCATTACTATATACTGATACACTTGGACCCATTCATATACTGCATTACTGACTTTGAATATTCTACGGATTCATACAAAAATGTGTTAAATAATAGTCTCATACGAATGAGACTCTATTTTCTCTGCTTTGATTAATCCGTACAGATAGGCAGGATTGTAATGAAACCAATTGACTGTTTGGGTTATTAGATCACATCACTGTTATAAGGTCAGTTCGTGAAGGGAAAGGTTACTTGCCTAATTTAACTTTACTTTAAAATAATCAATATTGGCTGGACCACAGTTAGAGGCATTGCTGACTAGACAGGCCTGATATCCAATTTGCCGTAACGAGTAAATGGTACCATATCAGGCCAATATTGCCTAGGGGTAATTATCATGTTAAGCCTGTGTCTATATGTGATGCTGATTTATGAAACTATATAAATGCATGTTTTCGAAATACTGGTAATTAGACTATCAAACTTGTAATTAGACTATCTAACTTGTAATTGGACTATCAAACTGTATCCTACTTTAAATTACAGTTTCCATTTTTAGAAATAATGGATTCCGTAATACGTACATTGTAAGGCGGTCGTGAAATAGACTATGTCGTGGACTGTTTCGTATATTCTGTACCTAAAGGTAAAGGGTGACCTGGATGTGTTGCTGTGTGCCATGTGTATTGTAAGCAGGTATGTTCTCTTCTGTATATCCTTGAAGCTGCTGGACTATTGTTCAAGAGGTGTGAACTGAAGGTATTCTCATAAATGCGTAGGAATATTTCTGTCTGACAGATATCATAGGTGGAGTTGTAAATATACTATTATTGGTGAGCTAATTGTAAAAGAGACCTGTTATGAATTGTATAAGTTTATCCTTGGCGTGAAACGTGTCTACCGTAGGCGTCTGGTGTTATATCTATAGAATCCAAGTGTTGTATATAACGTACCTTGTATGAACTCGCGTTAGACTTTTATCTTGTGTCTTGTGTACAGTTACTAGTCCTTTCTAAATCAATGTCTATGAATATTCCTTTTTTTATTAGTACTTTTAAAGACCAATGACCTTATGTTTTTTTTTTTTACGAAATTGCATTTGTCACGAAAGAGCGAAGCTATCTATACTGTACAGTAGTACTTGTCAATGGCCATTGATAAAAACATTTCAAACATTATTTTTTAAATTAAAATATCGATGTCCTAATTGAAAAACAGTTTTTCTTACTTCGTTATTTGACACTTGGCAGCGCGGCATTCCCAAATGAGTGCCTGCTAATTAGACCCAGCTAAACAAGTGTGTCACACTTGGCGAGGCGTGGTAACAGAGAACATCCGTCCAAGTGTCCATCGAGATTCGCAGCAACCAGTCGACCCCTTTTACCCTACGCTTTTTAGCAAATATCAAGCACAACTCGATGGCAATACTTGTTTTCAATAGTAATCACACTAGTTCTATTTCCCTGTTGGTTATCTTGAACAGATGTCTGCCACCAACAGTGTTTTTATAACCTAATCAGCATTCATAGCAAAGTTGACAGCATTCTTCCTCGTGTTACCTAGTACAAACACCGTCTGTGATATGTTCAACAACAGTTGCACTAATATTGTATATATACCTAGGCCAATTTGTTCTCAGCTGATGTAGATAATACATTGGCATCAGCAGCAAATGTTAAACATGCATTGAATAACTGAACGTAACCCTTGCGAGCTTTCATGGGATTATACTACGCAGACTCCGACTGCCTAAATACATACATTTTGTACATGAGTTCCAGTCTACATACATTGTCCACCCATCTAGACAAATGGACACACAAGTGGTATGCGAACAGGAGGAATGACATGAGACCACGGCTGTATAGTCTACGGACAAGGTGTAAATTACTGGAATAATGACCATGAACAATGAACCGGATAGACGTGGGCTAAGAAAGTGGACCAACAACATACTGAATGTTGCATGCGAATGTTGACTACTGAGATGAACTTGGCTGAATGAGGACATATTCACGTGGACGATCAGCGTGGACTAAAGAAGGACGTTACGTTAACAAGTGCGGATACATTGGACCGATGACTTAAATGGACGCACCAACTCGACTAAGAATATCTCAATACCATTCAGCTGTCAGTTAGAGCTCTGCTACATGTTAATTTGCGTTAATGAGGATTTTAAAAGCTTAGACATAAATAACACATTTTTTAAAAGAATACTCTCAGGCGGTAGAGTAACTTTTAGAAATTCTCAGATTCTAAGATATAAAACCAGTATTAGATTTTTTTTTAAATATGCTAAGATCCTGTATAAATACACACGCTATGGTAGCGTCCTAATGATACAGATTCTGTTTCCTGAGGAGCAAATATTAGCTCTCTATGTCAAAGGTGTTTTTATAATCTGCATTTAAACCTGTCGAATCAATTTCCAGGAATTTGTATTTAATGATTCCAGAAACATTGATTCTAGGTCAGGATGCCTACGGTCTAGATTCCTTAACATTTCGTGATTCCATATTAAGGATATGTTATTTTAGGGTTTCCTCCCACAATAAACAATATGGGTGAGTGGTAGAACCATTATAACTATGGAAGGTAGTCAGACTTTGGTGCCAAATGTAACGAGTTCGCTCCCGTCCCAGGAACCCGATATTGATCAATACTTGCGGAAGTAATGTCCTACTCGATCTTGATTGGATGAGCTGTCTGTAGTGTCACAGTGCAGTTATTACCCTTGGTTCATCAGTTCCTGCCGGAACTCACAGTACAAGACTCGGCGCAACTCCTGTTCAGCCTAGCCGTATCGCGACAAGCCGTCATACTACTGTTTTAATCGGCTTTGTTTTTGGAAAAAAAATAGGATATCGACCAGGCCCTGTCTAAGACGACAATTCGACTTAATCATCCATCCATCAGGCAAACCACAATGCTCTAATTAAATAAATAGTACTGCACACATTTAAGTACATACATAGTTTACGTTACATAGTGTATAGATAATGATGGTAAAATAGAACCGATTAATTGGCGGAAGATGCAAATCTTGTAGCAATGAAAGAGACTAGACCACAAACAGTTTGATGTCAAGCGCCCCTAGCTGGTGCCATCGTGACATTTTAGAAGCGGTGAAGGTGAAATCTATTTCCTGAACCCAGACCCGGATCCGGATTGGTGGTCTATTCACCGGACCATATCACGAACTTCTCAAAGCTACATTTGTGTCCTCATAATCGTCGCAGATTGGTGACCGATTCCCGAAGGGACGAAGGAACATTAGTCTATCAATGCTCTCGCTTTCAATGCTCTCTATTTTTCTTTTTTAAAAGGGAAACTATTAATTAATGCGGACCATATCACGACAATATGATTGGCTCACGCGACTCAAAATATGAATAAACTATTTTCATAGCCATAACCCTAACCACGTGAGCCAATCAAATTACCTGAAGTTAGGTCCTAGTCGAGATAATAGACCACACCCTCATCGAACCCTGAGACGAGCTGCCCCACCCCAAGGGAAAAGAAAAAAAATATATATATGCCTGCCATGATAACCGACATATTTACAAATCATACGATAATACACTGCGACATCAAACTTGATTACCATGGTTTCTAAGTCTTAGACCATTAGAAATAGCAGTGCGGTAATATCCTGGTATGCCTTAGCGTGTCGTAGATGATTATGAAAGCTGGTCAACGTCTCAAGTAACAAACAGACTACTTATAGTTATCCTGGCAACGTGGGATGAGACTCAGTTCATTGTCTCAATGGTACGGTGTCAATGTCTTCACGCCTCCGGAACTGCCAAGTGTGTGTCATATAGGCTTTAACCTAGTCTATGTCACAGGCACAGGTGGTCAAACACAACATTAATGTGCAATATATACTATCTACCACAGACAGTTTAAAGGCATACTATTACAGATATTTAAGGTCATTTTGGAGTAGGATTTTGCTACAACTGCAAAGTACATTCACTTGAAAATACATACAATCATCTTTGTACTTCCTAAATCCTTTCCACCGCTGTACGGGAGACCCATTTCCACTGTAATCACCGGTAGACTGAATATGCCTTATATGGTCGTAGTTGTAGTTTCTTCATTATACCAATGTGAGGGGAAATATCTCAAAGTGGTACTACTAAACTATAATACGTAACGACAACGTTTGCTTGCAATTTCTTAATCATTTGATGCATCAAAGACAGGATCGTTCCATTTGTTCATATAAACTATTAATATTTTGATACAGTAAATAGCAATATTTGGGTGTATAATTCAAGCGGAATTCGTCTCAAATCGAAATGCGTTTGTCCATTATACAGGTCTATCAACTGCGATATTATGCTTTTAATGATATAGTCTGCTTATTTATATTACGCATCAATTTCTACTAAACTATCACAGTATCACAGTATTATTCGTACGATGGTAAGCAGAAAGTAGTGTACGAACACATTTGTGAGACGGAGTGTCTCTCCGTGTGTGTGTGTGTGTGTGTGTGTGTGTGTGTGTGTGTGTGTGTATGTGTGTGTGTGTGTGTGAGAGAGAGAGAGATAGAGAGAGAGAGAGAGGGGGAGAGAGAGAAAGTATGGATACTAAGGCTAGTGTGTATACAAATATTTATCACACTTTCAAGTTCAATTCATATTACTATCCTCTCGTGTATGAACCTAACACATATCATTCTTTACTAGACTTGATTGTTATATATAGGTATAGCTTGCCACTTGATCTAAGAGTAGCCATGACAGAGGAATCCGCAATTTAGCACACCCTATCTGCCCCCTTGTTAAATTGGTCATCTTGTTAACTGAATTCCATTACGAATACTATTAGTAAAAAATATTCAATAAGAGATGTAAAT
>JAUTBZ010141740.1:0-12720 GCA_032361785.1 Lepetodrilus galriftensis | reverse complement strand
ATAGCGCTGTATGTACCTCGGTCATACCGTAGTCAGAGTTGTACATCACTATATGTATATATAATAATAATAATAATAATAATAATAAAAATAATAATAATAATAATAATAAAATAAAATAATAATAAAATAATAATAAGTTAAAAATATAACAATAATGTTAAAAATATAATACAATTAAAAAAAAATAATATATATATAATAATAATAAATAATTTTATCACATAAAATAGAGTTTGAGAGTGCAATACACCCATTCAATAAATAAACAACGGTTATCGCCAACATGTCCCACATCTCACCTTCTTCCAGAACTGGGACACCTGGAACATGCCCTGTAGCGGGGAGTCTCGGCGCATCTCCGTCTCCTTGATGTGCTCCAGGAACGACTCCCACTTCTGGTACTGCTTGTACGCCGTGAAGTACGACTGACCTTTGGAGGTCGTCTACAAGCAGGGAAACACAATGTCATCATCTCATGTGAGAAACATCTGTCTTAAGCCTGGCGCACACAGGCGTCTGTGTTGCGCTTGCGTCGGCGTTTATAGACGCAGACGCGACGCAGACACAAGCGCTCGTGTGCGCCATAATCTGCGTTCGATCTGCGCTCGGGAGTATCACGTGGCACTTTCAAAATGTCAACGCTCATAGACGTCGCCATTTTGTTCGAATCACATTTCTCGGGAAAGGCAGCTGATTAGCTCTTCTATAAATCTCGACGCAACACAAGCGCAGGTTGGCGCACACGAGCCGTTTGATACCTGCTTACAACGCGCGTTCGATGCAGACGCGACGCAGGGGGGGTAGCATACCAGCGTCTGCGTTGCGCCTGCGTATAGAAATGCAAGAATCCAGACGCAGGCGCGACGCAGAATTCTTGGTAGACAGAGTTTCCAGACACTCACCGACTCGAAGGCGAACCCCAGCCAGAGGAGTGTGTGGTTTGCCGTCATCCCTCCCACCGCGGAGATGGGCGTCTGCATGGTGGCGATACCTCGAGGTCCATTCGGGAGGTCTCTACACTCAGGCACTGAGTTCAGCATGATCAGAACGCTCTGTGGGATGACTGGAACAATCGGAATATTCAATAGTACAGAGCCAGGAAGACATTGCTTCCTTGTTAACACAGTGCGAAACTCTGCTCAACATGTTCCAGAAAGTCAGATAATGGGCGATAAGGTGAGTGAGTGGTATTGTTTTACGTCACAGTGGGAATCTTTCACCCATATGCCATACTTGGGCCACGAGGTGGTAAGCAATTTATTTTCTGAGATGGCGAATTCAATTATCCTAGCAAAGCTCCATTGTCAGCAATATTCAGGGATAAGAATGGGAATTGTGTTTTCAGCTGGAAATGTCCGGGCTGCGAGATTACTAAACTTTTCTGAATACGATTTCATACTCACAAAAACATACTCAGAAAAGTTTTGTAATCTCGGGGCCTGAGCCTGAAAATCTGTGGATCTGTGGAAGATTCTCATCCCTGCGTACGTTGTTGACTGTCGGTGTACTCACTGGGTGGCAGACATTGAGCGCTGCCCTTCTTTACTAGTTCCTGGTTGGCAGCGATGGCTTTACAAACTCTACACAGCTCCTTCAGTACTGGCACTGTCATGGAGTTCTTACTGAAGTTGGGATCGAACACAGTGCGGCCCTGTGTGAACAAGAAGACATATGAATATGTGTGGCCCCGTGAAAATGACAGATTTGACCTCCATTAACATTGACCTCCAAAAAAAAGAAATCTTAATAAAATAAAAATATAAATCTTGACATGTTATATTGATCCCCTTATTGTTTTCTTAATTTCGAACACTGTATAATCAGTGCTTTATGCCTCGATATACGTCAGACACACAGCACTTTGGTGCAACCCCGGCCAGGCCTCACCTTGTACTCGTTGAGGACGTGCCGCTGCTGGACCTGGCTGCGGTCCAAACCCTTGATGCCGAACACCACGTACACCTTAGTGCCTGTACGGATGTTGGGACGATCCTTCACGTTGTTGCAGCTGTTACCGTTACAAACATTGAAGTTCTTTGACACAGAGTCGGACGTTATTCCGGAATCTGCAAGAACAAATATACATGATTTGTCTACATCCTTTGTTTTAACGTCCATTCAGGATTGACAGATTGCTAAAAAAAAAATCTTAATAAAATACAAATAAAACGAAATAATTAATAGATCTAATTGAAACATAAAAAGATAGAAATAAATAACATGTTAAGATTTTAAGTACTTTAAGGTAATATTTTAACAAAACTAAATAAGGCGATATATAAAATGCTGTATATTATCATTACTAGAAGGTACAGAGAAATATAATACACTGATTTGTTTTTCTCTTAATAAAAATATCAATTATTTTGTATTACTTCATATAATCAAAAAGATGTTGTTTACTGCCGTAATGGGGCAAGCAGACTTCACTGTGACTACGATCTGACTTCCTATCAGCTGCACTAATGGCGCCACTTACTGTGGTCCTGACCTTGGGGTGGCTGTGGTTCCACCACTGGGGGAGGTCGGTGTGTCACCCTCCTGGTCACGGGCCTCGTCGTCGTCGTAGTAGTAGTGGTGGCGGTGGTGGTGGGAGTGTTGGTAGGATGTGTGGATGTGTTCTGGGGCATGTGGCTGGATGTGTGAGGTGGTGTGACGGTGTGTGGGCGAGTGGCGTGGTGGGTGGGGATGAGTTTAGACAGGGGTGTAGGAGTCGTGGTGACGGCTGGGCCAGGCTTCACCTACAGGAGAAACGTCTCATCAGCTGGCCGTCTTACAAACTTACATTACAAATTCATGCTTTCACTGTATTTAAATTGCTGGTACAGTGCTGCCTTGATATAACGCTGAAGTTGGGGTCCATGCCACCCGCGTTATATCAACAAATCTAATTGGAGAAAAAAATAATAATAATAATTTGTTGGTATCCGAATCCATAGTGCATCGAAGGGCATTATATCGAGGGAGCACTGTATTCTTATTCTGTATATGTGTATAATAATAAATATGTCTTCGAGAACATGTTTTTATTCATTACAATAACTAGAAATGATATACTCTCCACGGTGCTGATAAAAGCAATACCTTCTCTCTGTTGAATATCACTGTTCTATAGGGCACCTCTAGTAGCCACTAGCTGGGAAGGTTAACCAATGCACATTATTTGTATAAAATCTCTCAACTCTAGGCGCGAGATAATGAAAACCTTTGAGTACGATTTAATGTTCAAGCTCAAATTTAATGTAGGTATTTGTGACCTAACCTTCGAGTTGAGCATGAAATCATACTAAAAAACATTTAATAATCTCGGGGCCTGGTGAATCTTGAGAAGATAGCCTGTATGTCCAGACTGTGTGTTACACCCTACCTTGTACGAGCCCGAGCATTTGTAGCAGCTGAGGGTCTCTATCATGCTGAAGTTGGCCTTGAGGTTGAGCAGCTGCTGGAGATTGGTGCCGGGGTGGAACAGCTGGGGCGGCTGGGTGGCGGGGCGGATCTGGGACATCAGACCCATGGACACGACCAGCAGCACACCGAAACACCCTATAGGAGAATACCAGTGGTTACTAGCAGGTCATATGCTAGTAGGGGAGAGATAGTATGGGAGAGATAGTATGGGAGAGATAGTAGGGGAGAGGTAGTAGGGGAGAGATAGTACAGTTTGGTATGTAAAACAGAGATACAGTTCTAAGGATAGTTCAGAAGATCTATGAAAGGTATAATAACACAGTCTTCAAATAAGCGGGTCAACTGACCTATGATAACATATCGTCCCTTCCTGATGAACTTGGCGAGATATTTGCCCACCAGGACTTGTATCAGTCTGCTCAGTGAGAAACTGTCGGCCATGTCTCGTGACGACATCGGTGTCATGCCGCCACTGGCGTAGGGATCTGGTACTAACATTGGCACGTCACAGTCGTCGCCAGCTATTGTGTTCACTACAAACATAAATGCATCAGGAATTGACGTGCTAGTTTCATAGATTGCCATGAATATGTATAGAACAAAACTTACTATTTACATTTAAAGTCTTCAGCATTGCTGTTCACTGATGCCGTTTCTGGGTTTGTTGGGAAGCAAATGTTTTGATCTGTACTGATCTTGTGTAGTCTATGGCTGAAGTTACCATGGGGGTTAGCAGTTACATACAGGAGACACTTTATGCCCTGTGTGTTAATATATGGTGTACAAGGAAAGACTGGCTGACCTGGCGGTGTATCAATATGCAGCATAGGCACATCGTCGTCCAGGGCGTGGTTGCTGTGGGAGGTGGACGTGACCTGGACGTGGTGCGCGTCTAGCGGCTCCTCTACCCGCTGTGACCCCCAACACCAACACCAACACCTGCAGGTAGACAACAACGCTGTCACACAATCTCGGACAAATAATCCTCTAGGTGGCAGTCAAACAGGCTAATGAATCCTACCTCAAACTCTGGGCTGGATAAAAAAACACCAATGTGAGTACTTGCAATATTCAATCAAGTCAAATTTAATTGTCTTATATTTCTACTATTCTGCAATATCAAGATCCAAAGACACCTATTCCGGATTTTGTCCTGTTGACCTTTCATTAACTAGCTGATGAATTAGCAAGCTAATATAAGTAGTCAATTAGATCAATCTAATTAAAATACGATCTTGTTTCATTCCTTAAACATTCCGACATTATCTTTTTTGAAATTAGAAAAGATATACTAAGTGCAAAATGGATTCGATCAGAAGAATGCAAAATTGATTTGATCAGAAGCTATCTCATTGGCTAAGAGCAGGATCCAGGAAAATGTCATCCAGACAAATTCTCAGAAAGGGTATTTTTAGATCTTGGTACTTCAGAATAGCAAGAGAAAAATATTCAACAAGATTTAAATTAACGCAATATTTTATATGATAAGCTTATAATGCCAAGCAGCAGGTGTACTCACAGTTTAAAGCAGGCGGCCTCACACTTGGAGAAGCAAAGGATCCAGAGGTAGAGAGCTGGAGGCATCATAGTGATGACCGTCAACCAGCACGAGCTGACGATCAGAGACATGAACAGGCCAAACTCGTACACCGCGGGGATCTGACAACAGAGGCAGCACTTCATTGGATTACAGTATACAGCTTCAGATTTAGTAAAAACAATTCTCCACAATGTACGAGGATTAGTTTCCACAGTTACTTTTAATTGAGGCGCAGAGCCGTTTTCAAGATTCTTCAACTTATATCACGGCTTGTCAGTTTAGAGCAGGAGGAAACCTGCAACATCCGTAGCGCTGAATGTTGCAGTAAACCTGTGAGCACAGGCTGGTACTGACAAGACCAAGGTAGGCCGAAAAGCTCCGACACTTGTGCACGAATGCATGCCATATTTTTCAGCTACACCGCTGGCACACTCAACAAATTGCGCACCCCTAGGTTTTGATGGAGGCTACCCTCTGCCGTCAAGCTGTACTATGATGGTCAGAGCTTCTCAGCCTAAGACCAAGGATGATACGGTAAGTGTATTGTATTGCCACTCTCTACAGTGCATCCTATCAATATCGCATTGGAAAGTTAACTTTCGCAATATTGATGCCAAACTCCCAGAAAAGATCAAATTAAATCATGTTTCAAACTGTGTCAAGAAAGTTGTTTCAAACTGTATCAAGAAAGTAGTGACTAGGTACATTAGTTATATGCAAATTACAATTGGTATGCACAGAAATCAAGAAAGAAATATAATGTTAATATGTTGTTAAATAATAATAATTCAATAAACTTACATCTACAGCTGATCGGTATACACAGCAATCAAAACTAAAAATGAAGATGAACACAACTCTCCAACAGGGTCCATAAATCGTGAGTTATGTTAATTTTCTTTATTACCAGGTTTGGTGGGAACTTGATTTGACAGTTTCTTCCTGGTATGAGAAACTCAAATCATCGCCATCAACAATGGCCATATCCTCAGTCTCATATCACATTATTCTTAACACATGACTGCAGATATGAAAGTCCAGCCCTCCTACAACACCCCCACCCCCCTTCCACTCCCTACACCTGCCCCCACCTCCACCTCCCCACCCCCACACTGCTTTCATTGCTGGGGTACAAATGACCGCCTTCTTTGTAACAAATGTATTACAGACTTCAATAGAAAGGCAATTAACGTTTGACCTTTCCAGAAATAAGTATCAACATCCAACCATCGAAATTATTTCTTTTGAATAATTTCTTTTTATATGTTTGGAGACATTGCCATGCAGGTTGAGACACCAGTGATGACGATTGTGTGTCGGGTGTTATATAGCAACTCTGATACAATGACAGAGGCCTGGGATATCAAGTGTACCAAGTAAAGAAGTGTAAACAAGTACAAAAATAAATAGAATAGAAGTGGTTCTCATGTATCAGGTAGTGAGGTTTATCATGCGTGTGCTGGTGTTTAGTTGACATTCACAGGCCACAGCTTTTAAGGGAATAATTTATTTTGTATCTCAAGATTCTATCCCGACTTACACACAGACTGAACATTTAATAGTGTCAGCTTAAGGCGCTTGAAAACATGTGGTATCATTTCAGTCAAATGCCGAAAATGGGTACCTGGTAGGATGAGATGAAAATATGATTGCTAACCTTCAAACACCATTTTCTTGGCGCTCAGCATTAAAGGGATAAAGCAAGGAGTGGCCAGCTCGGAGTCTACTGTGTCAAAGTGGGGTATCATTGTACTATCTGCAACATGATATTCTAAGTGAACTAGCACTGGAAATCCAGACTAGTCAAGCATTACATATGCATGCAAGTCATGATATTAGTGAAAGATTCTAGAAAGTGACTTTAAACCCCAAACCAACCAACCTAGAAAATGGCAGCTCAGGTTGTATACTCCCCAGGGAGTTGAGAGGGAAATTGAGTGCACACTATGGATGTTGCATGTTTCCTCCTACCCTAAACTGACAAATTGTGATGTAAGGGAATTAATCTTGAAAGTGACTATAAACCCCAATTTAAAAAAAAAGAAAAAAAAAAGAAAGATAATATTGTGAAATATTGCAAAACACATAGCATGGTAATAAATGAAAACAACCCATCTGTGTACATATAATTTAACAATTGTCTCAGTTATATATTGTGTAGGCAAAGTGGCTTAGCCTCTCTATAGACACAAATCACGTAATATCCTGTGGTCGTGCCAACAACCTTTCATTAGACACCACAGACAAACATATCGATATAAACCATCAGAAAACTTTGTGATGCATCCCATTTATGGCATTCAAGGTGTGTGCAGTGATAATTTATTTAACAACAGTAATGTTACTTTTTTTTAATTCAAGATCTTTCACGAAATAAAGTAAATAGAGTAACCAGCCTTGGATCGAAATGTTCTCCAATATCACGGATGTGCATGGATGGTTTTTCATAACACTCAGACAAGTTCTGTGTTCTCTACTTGTTTCCATGGTAAGCACTCAACATATTGATTGATTTATATATCTGGCTTGTAGTCCAAATGCTAATCTTTACTTTGATACAAAAATGTGTATGCATTGTTGAAATCAATAACGATACATGAAAATGGCAAAATGGCCAGTTCACAGCTGACATTGATGGAAATAAATGTGCAGTAGCTAAAGAGTTAATTAAAAAGATAAATAAGGAACAATGTTGCTTGAATAACAGGAGTGTGCAACACCACACATGCCCTGTAATGTAATCTTGCATACAACAGCTTACTTCAAATTGTTAGAGAATTATATCATTTGACGATCAACACCTACTATTAACAACTATAATATTTTTACGGAAATCAAGTAGACCACAAATGCCTGGCTACTAATACAATCTTATAGAAAGCATTCTTTGCAATTTCTATATATTTTATGTGTGCTTCACACATGTGTGCTTCACACATTTTCAATACTTCAACTCCATGATGCAGTTACACAGTGAAATACCAGAAAATACAAAAGTAGAAGCAATACGTCAAAATACACATCATAGAATTAATTCTAGTATTGTAGACTAGAAAATAATTTAATTGGGTTTTAAAGTATTCAAATATATTCAATGTCTTACCTGAAGATGGCCGACCTCTGCAGCGTTGTGTAGAGGAGTTCCACCCAGGTTGTCCATGGTGATTCTGGCGTTGCCCTGAGTTACCAGCCAGTCCAGAACAAGATGGTGGCCACAGGAAGCAGCGAAGTGGAGTGGAGATGCGCCGTCAAAATCCCGTTCATTTGGGTTACACTTCTGATCCTGTACCTGAAACATGACATAAATATCCTAGAATTTTGTGAAAGTATTTTTATTTCCATTTTAAAAACATTTAATAGTAGGTAATGTGCTTAATTGTAATGATACAACACAATTTTGGTCTAGATTTTATTGCAAAATAGTGAGTAATTTGTTTTCTAAATATTTTAGCAAGAATCAGTTGCCTGCAAACTAGTGCCATACAAATAATAATATCCAAAATATGCGTTGATTCTAGTGATTTGATTGGTTGAGAGGAGGCCTGTGACAAGTCTTACACCCCGGTTTGCCTACACATAATAGTTATGACCTCATAGTTGGACATAACCGATTGTGACGTCATTACAACCCCCATTGACTTGCACGTTACACAAACATTTCGGCACGAATATCCACAAATCCGGTAGGTTTATAGTGTAGAACTATTACGATTTTGGATAAATTTGTTGCCAGCATGATTTCCGGGGTGTACAGGTTTTTACGGTCTCGGGATCTACGAGAAATTTCACCTTGTAAAAACCTGTACACCCTGGAAATCATGCTGGTAACTAATATTACATGTTACTAATGCAGCCGATTTACAATATAATGTATGCTCAAAGCACAATGTTACCACCAATGGTTTCAGTAGAATCGGAAGTAGGTGTCAAAGTAGCAAAAGTAAGATGCAAAAGAGCTGCATAAATCATACTTTCATCTACAAAGTTGGATTGAAAGTAAAGGGCAAAATTATGGAAATAGAATGAGATGGACAATTTTGCTGGTCGCCGGCACCTATTGAAACCACGATCAATAGGTTGATGTGCACTTAACATCCTTCTCAAGTACAAACAATACAGCAGAACTTTGTGTATACTAATGATCTATTAACCTGCAAACTATTTCATCATATTGCAGTAAAAGACTACTGCAGTGACTGACTATTGAACAAGAATAATTAACCCATTTGCTCACCAGCCATTTTACACATTCCAGTCGACCACTTTGAGCGGCAGCATGTGTGACGCTCATAGAATCGAAAGAGTTAATCTTGAGAGATCCGCGTGCAGTGACGACGAGGTACTGAAGGATGACCAGCTGTCCTGATTGGCTGGCCAGGTACACGGCCGTCACGCCGTTGTTCATCTGCAGGTTGACCGATCTGGAGAACATGGACAATATAATACATTCTTTAGTATTATTATCATTATCATAATTTGTTACCTAGTACTACAATTAGCCAAAGTGGCCAAAATAAAAACTTTAAAAATGTAGAAATGTAGAATGTTTGCATTATAATTATTAATAAAAAATAATATTTTAATAAAATTATCCAGAATTATAAGCAGTCTAAAAATATAGTAAAATGACTTTGATTTAAACATGTTCCCAAAAATGTAATGTCCGCAATGTTTTCTGTGTAATGTCCGCAACGCACATTTGTATTTCTAAAATATAAACAAATAATTTATGTAGATTTATTTCATAGCTGTTTTAACACTCATCATCACCATGTTTGAAAAAGTACCATTACTTGTATGGCAAGTTTTTAACTTCACAGGAAATTAGATTTTAGTGAGATGAATAAAACATGTGGTTGTTTTTTTTTGCCGTAATTTCCACAACACTCTTCTTACGTTTATTACACAAGAGTAGTAAAAGGAAATAAGAAACCATTTGGCGAGAATGTGAGGGGTCACCTAAGGTATTCAGTAAATAAGTTTGAGCAGCATAGGTAGCTTTGTAAAAAATGTACAAGAACTTCAAAGTCTCAACGCGGAACTGCCAATATATAGAGGCATCACTAAATATCAAAGAACCATAACTACTTAGTACTACATTAGCTAACATGGCAAAAATATGTTGCGTAAAATATTATGCCAAACAAGACATTAATTTTCCTACAAATGGCTGTATGCATGCATGACGTTGTGCGGTAATAGCGAATAAGATCCAATTCATGTGATGCAACACAACTAGATTTTAAAACGTAAAACGGGCAAGTATACCTAGGCGCCTCTTTGACAAGAATCTTGACTATTTCCAGCTGCCCGCCAACAACAGAGAAATGGAGTGGCAGGGCACCCATGGCAGTTTTCTTCATGATATCACAGTTAGTGTCTTGGACCAGCCACCTGACAACATCTACACGTGAATAACGTGCCGCCAGATGCAGCACAGTCGCACCCATCTCATCTTGATCATCAACTTTGCACTCAGTGTTTGCCAGAATCCATTTCAATGCTTCCAAATTCCCGGCAGCGGCCGCGTCGTGAGCAACGGTGGCACCGAAACGACTACGTCTCATAGCATCGAATCCTTTTTTCTTGACTAGGTATTCGATAACCTGCACGTTCCCCCCGCGTGCTGCATAATGTAAACAAGTCGCCCCATTTTCGTCTGCCTGCACCGAAGCCTCGCTTACAGTTTCTAGGGCAGTGATGTCGGCATTTCTAGCGGCTTTTAATGCCTTATTTTGTACCATTGTTTATCTGCTTTAATCTACGGACGATATGTAGTTGTTGTCATCGTTTAGTTCCTGTCATTGCTGACAACATAACGTAAACAATATGTTGTTTTGATCCCGCTGCCAGTGTACCAAGGATGGATAACTCTGTCACACTTTCACTTTTCGGCGATAAAATGTAATTATTGCTGAATATCGCGTTCGAAACTCTCGTAGGTTGGTTTCAGATTGGTGAGAGGGTATTTTATCATTTATATTGAAATATAAATAATTTTAAAATACATAAAATATCTACTTTCAAACTAACACATCTAGCTAAGCGTTTCCCCTTTTCTACATGCATTTCTAAAAGTACGTCTCTTTTGGCACTTCCTGACATGAATCAACATAATATGAAATATTTGTGTATAGTTGTAAAGTGTCTACTAATATAAATATATATTTAAACAATATTTATTTAGTATGTTGTACAATGATATAGATTTAGTATCGGAAACCGCTGTTTAGAAGATTGCGTGATGCTAGTTTAAAAATAATTTACTAAGCCACATGTACTTTAAAAAAAACCTCTACTTGTAAGTTTTCAAAACATAAACAAACTACTAAGTCATAAATATACAAACTAGTCATAAACAATCGTATACATTATGTTAGAAAGTTACTGTTCTAACATTCTTGTGGTCAGAATGGAAATATTTTACGAGCGTTTCAGGAGTTTCCAAGTCGTAGATTTTGTTTGCAGTTTACGTGTAGAATGACACCCAAATTATTGTCTGCTGAAATATTTAAATTGATTAAATTAATGAGCCAAATGAGTCAAATTCACGCCTGAATGGAAACCAGTCATGCAAAACGATACTAGGAGGCGTGGCATATCGCAAGAGAAAATAATATATAGGTCAACAAAACCGGAAGCGGAAATGATCTTCAGTGGACAAGTCAAGGAAATCATGCTTGATCACTCGTGAGAACTGTCAAACACCGTGGTGCGATATCTGATGACATAGTCTGTCCACTCACTGAGTAGATAGTCCCAACTGTTCATAGCGATAAGCTATGTCCTACCAACTGGCATAAATCCGAGTGTCTCGATATTTACACGCCATATTACGGCATTGGTCAATAATCGGAGCGATGTCGGACACACATGCAGATCGTCCTGTGATTGTACGGTCTCAGTCCGAGTTTACTGACAACTGCAAGTGCAATCACGACTGCAATAATTGTGATCAAGATGTCGTTGAAGTCTCTAACTCTCTGGAGAAGATAGGCATTAAATGCAGCAACTCTGGCCAGAATTTTGCAACGCCCAGGGAAACTAAATCTCGCAAACCCACCAGGTAACCAACCCACTGCCACTCACTGTGTTACTACAAGTGTTAGTAAGATCATCTTTGAGATCATATCATTATCAGGTTATAATATTGGCATTTTAATGTATCATTCTCGTACAGCTATATTTACCAGAAACTATTACTTTTTTTCCTCCAAATGTTTTACTGATCTAGAAATATCATTATTAATTACACGTACCTAGCCTCTGCCCGGATTCCTGTGGCCTGGCGATCGCTAATATTCTTGTGTAGAGATTTCTCACACAGTCACATTTAACATAGACCAAACATTTTTAAATTACATCAATTACTAAACATGTAATGCAATTATTTATAAACACAACTCAGCTGAGTTGGAGCTGACTATCGATATTGCACCTGTTTTGGTAGCATTTGATAATATGGTTAAGTGAGTATAGCGAAGAATTATCACTACCCGGCCATAAACAGGGCCAAACTATCGATACAGATATAAAAGATCGCACTTTATTTAAAAAAATTGTTGATAAGTATATATCAACATGCTTCACCGGGACTCTCAGAAATTGAAACCTAAGTGGAACCCTGAATGATAATTGATATATATTTTTTCATGATAGTGATATGCATTTGGCATACCAGGCATCGGTATATGATACCGTATATTCTCTATTAATACGGACCCTCTAATAGTTCGGACACCTAAATTAATCGGCGAAAATAATTTATT
>JAUTBZ010141729.1:0-12720 GCA_032361785.1 Lepetodrilus galriftensis | reverse complement strand
CACATCACACACACACACACACACACACACACATACACACACACACCCCTACCTTCCCTACCCCAACCCCCATTCCACACAACCCAACATCAGTCTAAAGTGGGGTAGGAGGATAGGGGATTGAGCAGGAACATGGGGGTTGGGATTGGGGTGGGGGTGGGGAGGAGGATATGGGATATGTGTGTTATCCTCTGTTCATTGATCTCAAGCTATAATGAGATCCTGCCTGTGATGAGGATGTGGACGTTACAAAGCGGTCCTGGTTGGCAGAATGCTCCGGTGTAACTACTGGTATATAACTAACAATGGCTACGCATGAGATGAGCAGATACGTTAGACAGTCTCAGCTCATATTCTAGACACGTGATGCCTTGGGGCATTACAGTAGGCTAGCTGAAGATGTCGTAATTAAATATCACGCGAATGTCGACTGCATATCCAGTATTCAAAGTTCGGTTACTAGAATCTTGCTCTGAATGTCAAGGTCATCTTAAAAGAATGCATGTTGATTCTTCTATGACTTTGTCATTTTAGGTATGTTACAATCAAATATGCATCTATGAAATCTTTGTAATGGTGGGCCAATCAAGCCTCAAGGCTCGTCCAATCACATTGCAGGTTTCTAAAAGCTGTTGGGCTTATCCAGAAAGAGGAGATAACCCAGGTGACAATCTCTAGAATAACACTATGTACAAGATCTCATGTCATCAAGGATTCAAGATATACAGATAGCAATGTTTAGGGCCAGACAGTATTGGACACCAATCACAAACATGGATGGAAAGCATAGAAAATATATTTCTTAAAATAGACAGTTTATAATAAAACTCTCAATATCAACAATATATTCTCAAAGAGAGCGGCAATTAACATAACACACAAGGTCCACTTCTTCGAACACTCTGACATTAATAGAACAAAATCTAATCGGAACAAATCATTTTCGGATCATAATGATCGTCTTTAATATTCGCTGATGGAATAATTTCTCCATTAACAATTGTTTTCATAAAGCGAGCCCTATTACTTCAAGAAGCTTGCGCCGCTATTAAGCCAGTTCCGGAGACTGTTAATGTCAGATCTGTACAAACTTTGTATAGCTAGGGGAGGTAATGCCGTAACTTGGAACAATATCACACAAATCAATGCAAGCTATGAATACATTGCGGGGGTATTACATGAGTACCGCGTCCTTTAGAGCTTGGCGGGCTTACCGTGGTTATTGCCGGTCTCTCTGTGACTTAAGAGGACAACAACACTGTATCTTGCTGGTCCGAGACATTGGCTCTGCGATGTTACAGCAGGCCTCAAAGTTACAATATTTTCCAAGGAGCCATTTGGCTCCTGCATAGCCACAAACACTTAAAATAAGTGAAATATCGGTTGCCAAATGCAAAATTAGGTCACCATGTCTGCCAAATTAGTCGCTAAATTGAGCCCAGGATCATGAAGAGAAATGACAATTTATCTTACAACTGATTTAATAGCGGGCTGAAGGCAACCGAACATGCCCTAATGAGCAGTGTTTTTGCCTAATCCAGCAGGGAGAGGGTTAACAGCGATAGAAACTAACTTTAAAACTTTGTGAAACGCATACCTGTTGTTTACCTATGAATCATCTACCAAAATACATATTTATTTAAAGAATTATTAATAATGTAACACCGGCAAAATTAAAACCTGGCACGCAGCGGCAACTACGTAATGATATACTTCCAGGTAACAAGCTAACTAGTCTTAAAGTAATCCAGCGTGACAGTTATTAAAGATATTCTTTACGTCAACAGTATAATACCGGCCATAATATGAATGAATACCGAATAAGAAAAAATGTACATTCTTTTCAAATTGATATTTCGACAACGTAACAGTAATCATGATAATGACAATGAATTATTCGTCGTCTCGCATACCACAGGACAATCTGATTATTGTGAAATGAGTGGATCTACCCCACACAAAGGGACGTCATCTCAACAGTTAAGCTTATTCACTTTGTTTAATTAAGCTCAGCCACAGAACACTCGTATAGGTTTATCAGTCGCATATCAAAGCGGCAATATCTACAATGACCAGAGGCTATACTAGTGTCCTGGTCCTGTGAACACGGTTGTCCTGGTCCTGTCAACACAGTGTTGATACACGGCGCTGAATGTCTTTGATGCAAGGTGCTGGACACCCTCAATACGGGGTGTCCAGACACCCTCAATACAGGGTGTCCAGATACGTGCAATAGTCGGCGACCACCACCAGAACACTGCTAGAACACCCACAGAATTACACACCCAACGATCAAGAGATCGTGAAAGGGTCATGCCAGTAGGCCAAGCATGAATCAGTTTACTTTACTTCCTGCTATAGTAAAATCATGGTCACGTATGGGTGAAATACTCCTGCCGCAATGTAAAGCACAAATTTATTCTTTCACTAAAAACATAGCATATACCTTGATTTATGCCTAGACTACAGTTCAACCATTTTGAGAAATGCATGTCCGGCACCGAGATTACGAACCTTTTCTGAGTACGGTTTCATACTCAACTCAGAATTTTGTTACCGTAATAACATGTCATGTTTTTGAGCATATAGCATGTGAGTTGAGCACAAAAACGTACTTAGAAAACTTTCGTAATGTCGGGGCCAGGATTGTACCACATGCTGGGCCTGGCATAAGTCGAGGTTTATGTCATTTCCTGCTATAGTAAAAGCATGGCGTGCATCCTGATTTAGGCCCGAACTACAGTACAACCCTTTCGTGAAGTGCAGGTCTGGAATGTCCAACGCACCTGCAGATACATGTACGATGTCTCAATGAGTTCAGGATGAGATTGTATACTCAAGTCTCCTAACTAGTTATCATCTATTTCATACAAGGAAGAGAAAGGGCTCTTGAAACTGTACACCCAACTGAGTTCAGTCCACAGTGAAAGGATTCTAGATAGCTGCGTATTACTGTAACACACATATCCCTGTCTGAGAGTTTGTATCCAGCGCTTTACTTTGAAGACAATAACAAAACCTTGTACCATGTGGTAGCAAACTTTCCATCAAATGTATCGTCTTACATCACTTGTCAGTATTTGAGCTACTGTGCAACAAAGAAATTGGTTGTTTAATTATTCGGATGCCATTAGCAGTGTTAGAACTTAACTTTAAAACATAATCGCCCGAATAATGATATATAATAAATAACAAAACATGAACTTTTTACTAGCCCGTAGGATACCTTTAACATTAGGAGAAATGGATTGGGCCGCCGGGCAAGTGGGAACTTCTATCCCTGCGTTAGTGTTTTCCCGTTACAGTGGGAATATTTCACCCATATGCGACAAGATTGGTTGGAGCCAAAGGTTACAGTAGCATATCAGCAATATTTAATAATGATAGGTAATAATGTTCCTTGCTTGAAGAAACATGTGTGGTCTGCACACATTAACATAATCTTTGTGCACGAATGTAGACTATTTTATTATTCAAATTACCACTTTCTTTATCAAATAAGCAAGTTAGTTTGATAAGATGTAATCACACATGAAATACAGCAATTATTTCTATTTAAATGTTTATGATTTACGGAATTGGCTCCATTAAAAGAACATGTCTTTCATGTGTAATAATACCTTACTGAATACAACATTGATTACACATATTTTATTACATATAGAACAACAATGATCCTAAAGGTATGTCCATACAACAATACATACATTCAACACGACTATGTATATTATATCACGTATATCAATGCTCAGAATAGTAAACGGCCAACATACAATTTTTTCCCCAGTAATGTCTGTAGCTGGAGTTTCCTGTTGAAATTGAACCAGTGTCCTAGTGACATTT
Source organism: Lepetodrilus galriftensis (assembly GCA_032361785.1). Taxonomy (NCBI): domain Eukaryota; kingdom Metazoa; phylum Mollusca; class Gastropoda; order Lepetellida; family Lepetodrilidae; genus Lepetodrilus; species Lepetodrilus galriftensis. The sequence goes on along the minus strand of JAUTBZ010141729.1, from coordinate 8,877 downwards.
ACAAACAAATATAACTCACAAAACATTTGAACCGAAATTTAAGTCACCATCAGTCATAGTGTTAAAAGTTAACCCCTCTGCTTGTTGGATTAACAACAACCTCTGATATACAAGGCATCTAATTGTAGCTGTTATCAGTTAAAGGGTTAGTTCAATTATCTGAGAACTGGTAACTGATATAACACATAAACATACGGCCAACAAATGTAATCTTCAATATAAAAAAAACTACTGACAGATGTCGGCACCTTGTCACAGACCTTATTCTCATCAAAATAGTTTCTTCAAAATATCTGCCATACAAGAGTACACACATACATAACTAGAGACTGACTTGAGCTGATCATATTCATACCCCTGATTAACCTTCTCCATGCTGAAGGCAACTGGAGATGCCCTACAATGCTTTTAAGCAAGTCTATTTTAACGGTGAATAATAATAACTTCTCAAGTCAATGGATCCTTCCATAAATTGTATGACAGGAATGACATAGGAATGACATAGGAATGACATAGGAATTAATGCTTTTTCCCACCCCCCAGACCAGACAGTGGTATATATCTTGTACACACTAGTTATAGCCAGACTGTGACCTTTTACCTTTTCCAAGCCAAGATTTCATCACCTATCATAGGTCTATTAGGGCATCTCTGATTACCTTCAGCAGAGAGGTTAAATATATAGCTCTTGTATGGGAAGATTTTGTTCTGGATCCATGATATGTAAATCCAGATATGTTAAAAAATAATACCGGTAATAACAATAATTATAATAATAAGTAAATAAAAAAATGACAATTCTTAGCCTGGGAGATTAGATCCTCCAAGAGGACAGCAGACACTGACAGAAGGACGACATGCATGTGTCTGTGGTCCGTGTCTGTATATCCGACTTCAAAGCAGGTGTACGTTGTTACACTATGTGATAAAGTGAGCCTGTCTCGTGTGTATTTAGTTACCTGGTATGCATGGCAGAATGTTGGACACACCTGCCCAGACCATAAATTATGTGCAGTTTAATTTCAGTTAGGAGTGCTTTGTAGAACATTGGAGTGCTTTGTAGAATGTTGTAGTTGGCAGAATGTAACATGTTGCTACACAGAATTTTAATCAATATTATTGCATCAAAGCTAACATATATCATGTTATACATGGTCTATTTTGAAAAATCATTATGTTTCATATTTTTCATATGTACTTTTAAGTAATTGAGTAGGTTGGTGTATTACATAAAATATAAAGGATATGTTAAACACTGGGAGGGAAACCTGCAGCAATGTCCGGCATGTTACAGTAACACACATGAGTCACGGCTGATGCTGGTCAAGACAAGAAATATATTACATCGCCACAGGAATTGCACCAGTCTTTGAATAAAGGAATTTAACCTCTCTCCATGCTAGATAATATACACAATCCCCTGCCAGAGAATATGTATACAACCCGATGCCAGAAAATATGTATACCCCATGCCAGAGAATATGTATACAACCCCATGCCAGAAAATATGTATACAACCCGATGCCAGAGAATATGTATACAACCCGATGCCAGAGAATATACACAACCCCATGCCAGAAAATATGTATACAATCCGATGCCAAAGAATATGTATACGACCCCCAGAACAGGAATGAATTCACACTTCAGTTTTCTAGTATAACCACACACAAGTAATAATGCACTTGTTTTTGACAGTTTTATCGTCCATGTGCATACAACTCTGGTGACCACTCGTTGACCACTGCATATTGACCACTGACGACAAGCTACTGACCACAATGTGCCACCTGTGACCAGCGATAAATCTGGACGTGATGACGATAAGTGCTTCACTTACAATAGAGGTGCTAACATGTGCTCAACACAGCCAATATCTCCAGCTTCTCTCAGTTAACCCCTTTGTTTCAACTTTACATTTTGAAAATATATAAATAAACTATTTAAATAAATGGAATGATTCCATACATTTACCTAGCCGGAAAAGGGTTAAAGTTGTATGTAAATTGCGAGCCACAGGAAAGCTTTACAATGATTGATATGTACTAGGCCCCAAGATTACAAAACCTTCGGAGTACAATGTCAATCTCAAGATAAAATGTTATACAGGGATTTATGAATAAAACGCTGAGTTGAGCATGAAATTGTACATCGGAAATTTTGTAATCTTGGTGGCCAAGGTGTTTCCTGGCTTTTGAGCACAGGTCAGAATTAAGGGGTTAATGTGCAAGCGTGGACTTCAGTGATGACATATTGAAGGCTGTCAATCATGTAGAGTGTGTGAAGCATGCTGTAGGACGGGCAACAAGCAATACGCATCTCTCTGTGGACGAGGGCACCTGCTGCACTGACCACCAGATGACCACCAGATGACCCACACGTGATAATACGCCTCGTGCACAGCCGCGTGCACAGCTGACTGCGTGATACGGCCAAGTACATTTCGTATTCCACGACACCAGGTGTATGAATACGCAGGTGGATTACTGTTACTGCAATATTCACAAAGAATAATCTTTATCTAATGTCAAGATTATCCGAGGTGATAATAGTATATGGATCATGTTTCTTATCAAAATGTGCATGAGAATAGGTCAATATTTATGATGAATATGAGTAATCCCTACATGAATATTGGATTTATTTTAATGTGATAATCTCTAGGAAAGTGTCACAACATAACCAGAGATATAAACATATATATCCTAGCATATTATTTCATCAGCTGTTATCTTCTCAATATTAGTGATTTAACTGAATGATAACATCAATACTCATTCATATCATTTTTATTTAACACTAATATTAATAATTAAAATACCCATATTTATACTCTGATGAGCAGCCGATTGTGAATTATGGAAATACATGATGAAATTGTGGCCAGATTATTTGAATCAGCCATAAAGAAAAATATAACGCAATTTTTTTCTTTTTCAAATTTAAAATTGACCGCCAAAAGTACAGTCATCTGATGGAAGTGTATACAGCACAGCCTGCAGCAGTTGCTCAAGTGCCGGTACATGCAAGCTGGCCATTCACCCGTTAACAGCATCTAATTGATCTCAGTTCAAAAGCTGGTCAATGCAGTAGCAACCAACAGGGGTTCCATCCTTCATTTCATCACAAAGGGGTGATGCAGGGAGGTGTTCTGTGTCCAGTCTCATTTATTGATTGGACGGTAATATTGATTAGCACGGGTACTGAGGTAGAGTCTTTGTCTGTCAGCACTCTCTTCTACTCCAAACAATTGCTGACTTTGTTAGCAAACAAATGCTGTCAGATATCCCACAATTTGGGCTTTTCCTCACATCTAGGTCTTGGAAGATTTATTGTGTGCGTTTTAGGGTTTAAGTTCTAAATGTTTGAAAGGTGAGCCTTCAGTATGGTTGAAATTTGATCTAGCCATCTGTTGTGAACTCAGACTGACATCTTGACTGACAATATTAGAAACATATTCTCTAATAAGAAAATTTGAGTACAACGATATTGAATATTCAGTCATCTAACTAAGTAATTTGTTTGGGAAAGAACATTTATTAAATTTTACTTATTTCAGTATTGAGTAGTCACACTACTAACCTGCAAGTAATTTAATCTATAACAATCTAACTAGTATTTGGGTACTACATTACATGCAATTACTGAACATAGCATGTACTACAGCAAAGTAGTGTATGCCAGACTGAGATATTAATTTCAAGGCCAAATAATTAAAGTTAATCTTTCACATCTGAAATGAAGCGTAACTGGTTGTGCTGTTAAGGAACAATCATCTGATGAATGATTGTCACAGTTGATTGATGAGCACAATGCAAGTTCATAATCTTCAAGTTGAATCGCACTAACGACATGATCATGTTACAAACTTCCTTCACATATCTGCCAATAGTTCATGTTCTATTGGTAACATCTTTCAACCTCTATAAATATCCAGTGAAATGAAGTCCTATTTTCGCAACTTGCTAAAATGTTAAAAATCACTGCATAATGGGATTTGTAATAAAATGTCTATAGATTCTATATCAAGATGTTATTTGATTCATTATAAAACACATTGATCTTTCTATAATTTAAACATTATGATGTTATTAAAGTTCTTGAGCCATATTTCCCCTTACAAATTTTAGTAGGAACAGTTAAGATATGTGTAACAAAATTGCAATATCAATTTAATAAATCTCTTCAAATTCAACAAAGTTCAAGTTAAAACGATTAGACTAATAATAACAATGAAGAAGAATATAAAAAAATTGCCCAATGGGATGAAAAAGAGAGCCCGTAATACACCTCCTTGGCATATCTCCGAGTTAACTACCTGTATGACAAGCCAGGGCTCCTTCACAAAGGCAGGCACCCCATTAATCGTTCAGCCTGGCTTCTGGCTTCCTGAGGGATGAGGTCCCTATAGCTGTCCCCATGGTAACCGCTATCCCCTATTATTAAGGAGGTCAATAAAGTTTGTGACCTCGATTTGTACACACCATGCATACTGTAAAACTCACCAACTTCCCAAGAAGCCACTCTATATTGCAATTTCTAATTTTGCCATCATGGCCATGCAACATGTAATTCTAACATCAAATTTGAATATCAATGAATGCCATGTTCTGTAACACTGTGTAAGGCAAGAAAAGAAACCATGTTTCTAATACCACATTTTCAATGTCGAACAAAATATGTGTTAGGCTTATCAATTAAATATCATGTAATTACTACTAACAACATCAACATGATCAAAGCAATCATATTTAATGTCCATAATCCATCCTGTATGTCATGTTAAGATACAATAAAATAAGAGCCTTTTCAAAAAAGTCTGGGGAAAATTGGGATAATATTGGACAAATCTGTAAATTACCAGATGTCGCAGTTACCGTATTTTTTAAATTTTTATTTTTTAAATAACTGAACCACGTCCTGCTTGATTAAGAATCATCCAGTGAGTTCACTGCTCATGGAACCATGCGGTGCCGGAATAGTTAATTCGGATTAAGTGCATTTAATTCAACATATTCTAAGCACCCTCGAAAATTTTTCAAAGCTCTGCCACAAGCCATATTAGTCGTCTGGATGAGCCATTGAAAACTGTTGAATGCGATAGAATGAGGACAAACTTCAGGACACGCGTCCTTCAAGGTGCATGTCCCGAGGCCTGTCCAAGACGAGGGGAAAAAATACCATGGGAATAAAAACGAATGCCAAATGCAATTATTCAATAGACTTCAGTGTTGCAAAAATAAAGAAAGTATTCACATATAAAATAGTGGATATTGCCACCCGGATAATCATGATAAAAGGTTACTATAGAAATTGTGAAAAAGATATTGTGAAAAATATATTGTTCAAGAAGGTATTGTTAGTGAATGTATTGTTATGTTTAACAATATCGTATGGTGCTTAGTAGCAACTACTTTCTTAATCTTACTGAAATAAAAGATCAGCCCTGCGTTTCACGAAAGGGGTGTAAATTTATGCTAGACAGACGTATATCAGGACGTAAATCACAGAGTACATGTAAATACTCTACCTTTTTTTTAACTACAGAATTTCTGCAGGTGTTTGAACAAACAATACGTGTACCAAATTTGTACTGGTCTACATTTTAATTTAATACGAGCATACACAGTTTTACGAGATGTCGTTGCCAACGGTACCGGTTATCTATCAGCTGACCCTATTTCCTGTTGTAAAATGCATACTTGAACACAACTCACACCCACTAAAGCCCTGACATACCACTTTCAACAGGATGCATAAGTTGATTTAGGTCATGAGGGGTCATTCTTCATGCAAAACTAAATGGCAGTTGAGATTTTTTAAAGTACATCTATATACGTACTTGGAGTAACTCAGAAATTGCACATAATGTATTTACCATATTAATCATGTATTGGTATAAATGCATGATGTGATATTGCTTATGATTGAGTGATGAATTCAACAATAAATAATCATGATAATAGATGCTGACAATTTGTTAATAAAACTCTGAAAGTATAGACACACGGTAGTAGTACCGTATTACATTTTGAATCCAATCAAATGTCACAAACAACTCCCACGTATTCTCTATCACGTTTAAAGCACAAAGCAACCAAAAATGGCCGACTATATTATTCAAACAAGCTGCTTTGTATGTTTATACACCCTGGGATTTCAGTCCTGGAGATAAGTGTTTTGTAAAGCAGGAAGAGTGCCAGATTATAGGAGACAACACTACCTATAGCCATGATATCCCAGTGATGTTATCCAGGTAACTTTACCTGATTACACAAGAAGTGAAAGACAGCTGTCTGTGGCTTAATGCATATGACACCCGATGACAGCTTTCTGCCACTTATTTCCTTATCCATGGTTGAGAGTAAGAAATATACACTATGTTCTTATAATAAAACATATACCATGTCCTCTAGGAGTGTCACGATACACCGATGCATCGGTGTGTCACGATTTTACCTCTTATATCGTGATACGCGATTCTGTCTTTGTGAATCGATTCATAATTTTAATGTGAATCGATTTTTAAATACATGTTCAGATCAATTTGTTTTAATAATATTCTTTATTTTAATAGGTTATTTCCGCTCTTATTGAGTTTAAAGTTAGATTTCAGTATTTTTCACAAGGATTTTAAGTGTTTTGTTAACAGAACATATTGTTTGCAATTTTTTCTTCATGACTGACTTACATGTACTGGATATATTTAAAGAAATAATTACCTTCATATAACATGATTACTGAAAATCTTCCCAAAGTTCTTTAAAAATTAATCGGTAAGCCTGGTATCATGATACGTATCGTATCGCGAGCTAGGTGAATCGTGGCACCCCTAATGTCCTCACAATAAAACATGCACCATGTCCTTACAATAAAACATCTAAAATAATCAGTTGAGACCCTTAGTGAATGTCAGGAGTCGGGACATGATAGCAATACAAGGAAATGTACAGCACTTCCTCAGTGCATGACATATGTCATAATCAGCTCTCTTTGTTACCAGACAAGTGTGAAATATACATCACTTCCTAGGGAATAACACCTGTTATTGAAAGTTGACTGGTTGACATGCTTGACACTTGACAGAGAAAGGAAATTGACAACACAAGATCTTGACTGATCAGTATACTTGAATACTTGAATACTTGAATACTCCCCAGGGTTGGTTGATTTGGGGGTTTAAAGGCCACTTTCAATATTTTTTCACTCACATCATGGCTTGCATGTGCATGTACTGCTTGTACCAGCCTAGATTTCACTCCCCAGGGAGTTGAGAATGAAAATAATAAAATATAGAACATAATAAAATTATTATTATTATTATTATTATTATCATTATTATTTACTATTACTTCAAAATTCTGAATTAAATTCTGTTAAAACTACTGTAAAAAAAAAAGAGTAAACAAATGTCTTACTAACTGCGACAGCTTTATATTAATAATGTGAGATTTAAAGACAATTTACAAAGATGTTCGGCACTTGTGGAACAAAGGACATTACAACATTAGTCCTGACCAATCACTGGCCAGGGGTCAAGTTAGTGTCGGCCATGTTGGAATATGACTGACAGGTGCAGATGTCCGTGGAATTAATCACATTCTAATATGCATAAAACTACAGCTATTAACACCTAGCTAAAACTGTCATTGTGCCACAATAATTAAACTATCGACTAATCCAAATGTGGATTATCTTTCTGACCTTACCTTGGCACGCAGGGTCAAATAATGATCTCGAGGTCATGATTGTGATCACAATGATTGGCAGAAATCCACGATGAAATCCATGATATTAACGACTGCCAGTGATCATAATGAATGGAGATACATTGAAGGAGAAGGCTTTATATTTAGTAGTTTAGACACTCGGAACAAAAATTGAATCGGTCTAAAAAGGAAAATTGAATTAAAATATGACCTTTTTTATACATATATTTACACCTACACCATAATGTTACTATTACTTCCTTCAATCAACTGTATAAAAATATTCATGAATTCAGATTCACGTATTCATCGCAAAGAAATCACAATATTGCTCTGCATCATTCAAATGTTCAAAGGGACCTTTCCAGTTGTAAGCTTATCTCCAAACTATCGGCAGAGAACAATTGTCAACCTAGGGGATTACTACGAGCTTGAGAAATCCCTGTCTAACATTACACAGTTTCTAGGAAACCACGCTCCCTTACAACCGGATATCAAACTCCAATTTTGACGATTCTATTCAAAAAGGTCAATAAAGTCCCCACATTCATGGGGCTGCGTTCTGCCTCGGTGTGCTTAACTATATCTGGCTTTTGTAGGAGCCATAAGAGTAGGGGCCACTTCTGGCTAACATGTGCAGGATTGTGGCGTCAGTACTACATCAATGATTTTGAAAAAAATACAAATTGCAATCCACAATATACTCTTGTGTCACGAGAACTATGGCTATGGCCAAATTAAACTCTAAGCAGGAAATGGATTATTATGAGTATGAAAGAGCTTGAAAGGTTCCATGTGAAATGTGAAAGATGAAAGGTATAGATCTATAAATGCTTGAATACGATATGTGTGTTTTACTGAACCTGAATAGAGATAATACATGATAAAACTAGAGATTGTTCAGTAATATTGCACTATAACACTTGGATTCAATGATGTTCATATGTTCATAGGTATCTGTGTGACCCCCAGCAAATTGCATATTTGACCTCCATTAAAATTGGGCCTATGGAGAATGACCCCCTTATTATTTTCTTAATTTCAAACACTGCATTATGTTTGAAAATAATGTCCTGGAGAAAGAGTGCATTAATATCAGGGGCGGATACAGACTTTCAGGTTAGGGGGGGCTCAAAGTGTATTTTAAGAGGGGGCTCATAATTTCACC
>JAUTBZ010141718.1:0-12720 GCA_032361785.1 Lepetodrilus galriftensis | reverse complement strand
AATTGTGTTCATAAAACGTCATGTGACGTCATCGGCGGAGTACGTTTTCGTGCTCAGAAAGTTTCGTAATCTCGGGGCCAGTTAGTCTAGCCAAGGGCCTCTTGAGTGTTTGCCTTATCAAAGTATAGACACGTTCGTTGTCGGTCAACTTAATTTCATTGAACACGACAGGTGTCTCCATATTGTTTCAGAAGACAACGCCTGTCTTCCATCGTCTTCCACTCGCCAAGTGGAAGACGCGGAAGGTAATCCAAGAAGAGAAGACGGCAAAACGAACAAGCGGAAGTTACCTCTTCCACTTCTAGAAGTGCAAATCGCACGGGGCTCAGAGTATAGGTTGATACGCTAGTATCTCTAACATTGAAAGTCAGTAGTATTGGGATTTTAAGTATGCCACATGCCATGGACATGGTACGCGAGAATTCTTGTGCTTGAAGTTGAACGTCGGAAATATAAAGACCTATATCAGTTTTGAACCAGACTACACTGACCATACTCCGAGATGATGACCGTGTGTTTGAGGGCCTTAATTCTATGTTTTACTCCTAGTTTAACGTCACCATCAGAGGAGGGTGTCTTAGAGGCAAATCCACTGCCGCTCTGCAACACAGAAACCAACCAATACATATATAGGCATTAATACTAATACCTTTCCATAATACATATACAACATACAATATAGATATACAAAACTTACTTAACCCTCTCCTGCTGAAGGCGAGTTAACTTGCCCGATCACATGCACAAATAGAACACTTTGACTTTATTCAGCAGGGAGAAGGTCAAATAGGCCGACTGCAGATTCAGAAATGAATGCGAGGTAAATATTAAGGCAAAACATTGCGAAAGTATTGTAGCGTTCTACTAACATTGGCCCTACAAGCTTGGATGCTGAATAAAGGTTTTCTATTTCTACATGTGATCGGGCAACTTAAGTCGCCTTCAGCAGGGAGAGAGTTAATGACATTTGAAGAAATTGAGACGGTTTCAGTTCTGTCTTGTAAGTACCGTGGCCCTGACAAATGTCTTCCGGTCCTCAACAACGGACTTCCGCCAAAGGACGTTCAGTTCCTGAAAACAACAAAGTGACGTAATATTTTCAATATTTGAACCTGGAACCGTTGGCTCAGAAGTCCAACACTCTACAACTGCACTATTGTAATTAACTGGTAGATTTCATGTTGTAGATCAATAATACAGAACTACTTCAAGCAGTGGCTAGTTAAAATATGACGAAAACTACAACGTTTCACATGAGCACCCGGTATATTGCCAATAATGTGAACAAGTTTGACCCTTAGCCGTTCAAATTCAATATAAATTAGGCCTATGCTTAAATTGTAGACAGTATGTTTCTACAGTATCTTTATTCTGCTTGTACATAACTTATGGTAGAGCATTTGTATGGATTCCTTGTCCTTCAAAATGTATGTTTAGCAACAGACATCAGTGTTCTGCGTGCCATAGAAGACAAGAAATTGGGAAAGTTGGGTACATTTTGGAAATCAAAGATGGCCGCTATGGCGACTTCGAAAAATTGTAAACATTGCTTTTGGGTATCAGTACAGTACATCCTAAAGTTTCCAAAAATATATCGGTTTCCTAATCTCAAAATAAAAATGTACAAAGGTACGTAAGGAACTGGACTAAATAATACATAAATAATAATGTGACTCACACTAGCCACGATATCGTATGCGACATACAGCAGACTCTCCTGATTACCACTAGACAGACACTTCAGCATAGACCTCTTCAGTCGTTCTGTGATAACATTATTGGGTATTTCCAGTCTCGTGCCGCACGGCTGTAGATATCTCATCTCCAGCAACTTCGCCATCACCTTCTTGGTGAAGTTCCCATACCTGTCCACCGCAGTGTCCTCAACTCGCAGATAGCAGCGTAAGTCGTTCCAGAAGTTCAGATAGTGTATCTGCAAGACCAGGTTCCTGTCATGAAGGTAGTTCAAGAAAGGCCATCCGGCCATATGGTCCGACGCCAGGGCCGTCAATATCCGGCTGCCTACTTCCGGCGGAGTCGACGCGCGTCGGCCGTAAATGTAGTTCTTCAGCAGCGTCGGCATGATGGGGATCTGTGGGGTGTCCGGCATTCTTTGCACATTGGACTCGGATGTGTCCGGAATATTCGTCGAGGCGGTGACTTCCGCCCATGACACAGCCCGCGAGGGATTATACACGGTCTGGCCGACGTCGTAAGTGGGAACCTTCATACTTCCTGTAAGCGTACAAGTAACGCGTTAACCATGTGTTCTCCTGTAGGCTACGAAATGACGTAACTCTGAGCACAGGCACTTGAATCGGGCCATTATATTTTAAAATATATATCTATATTTTTTAAATATTTTTTTTCTTAATGTACTTTTATTTAAAATATATTCTGTAAAAAAAAAAAATCAAAAAAAAAAAAAATATATTTTTATTCAAAATCACTTGTAAAGATAAGATAGTGTTATGGATAGGGTCCCAGGATCTCGATCTACTTGTGTGCCACTATATTTTTAATACAATATATTATGTATTGTTTTGCTCCAGGTGTCTACGTACCACCCACCAGCAGCACGCCGTACCCGTTCGTGGCCAGCACCGAGAAATTCTACAGCCCCAAAACTCCCGCCGTAGCCATTGCTGTGCCCATCGTCTGTGTCCTGCTCATCGTCGCCGCGGTGGCCGGGTTCATGGTCTACAGACGACGCTACCACAAGGACGGCATGAGTCTGGGACTGGTACCAGACATACACGCCTCCTCGTCATCAAAGAGTGCCATGCGAAGTGTTCAGTTCAGCAAGAGTGCCACGCCTGCAGAAGGAGTCAGTAATCCTAACTATGACACTGTTCATATAGACCACATAGACGCTACATTTACATAGAGTTTTATATCTTAGGATAATGTCATATTATACATTAAAATAATTTTTGCTCTTAAATATATACATAAAAAAACCCGGATCGCGTTATGCGTGTTTTATAATTCTCCAAATATAAGAAATAGGCAAACTATATTTATATGTTTACAGTGCTGTCATGAATTAATTTATATACTCATAGTACCCAGTGTTTTAAATGCAAACTCCAAAACTACCTATTTGTGAATATATGTAGTACGATTTGTCTTTCATTTGTTATTCGTATCATATCAGTTATACATATCATCAACAATCACTCTTGACTTTCATAGACTATTCATAATATTCTCACATTAATCGGCCAAACATACCTCTGTGTTGCTAGTGTACATTCACAATTTAAGACTTTATGTTTTTCACAAGAATGTTTATACATATAATATATGCATTTGTAACAGTTATCTACATGTAGCCTATATGTTGCTGTAAATAAAGCTTCTTCGCGAACGTGATTGGTCCTATTATGATTTGTATCATTATTTGATTTGATATAAAAATACATGCACTTTACCAAAAATCTCAACAAATGATAAATCAGAAAATGAAATTGCCACCAACATTTTATAACAGTGATTAAATATCATGACACTTACCGTGAATAAACGTTCACCATAGGCCTAATTTGTACATCATTCTTACAATTGTGAACGATTATATCGGTGAGTAAACTTACATGCTTGGTGTCTATACTGAAACCGTTAGCATACATTCAAAACGCCCAGATCGCATAAAAACAAAAACAATTACAATACAAATGTCTTCGTCACACGAACTGTTCATACCGACTCCGTCGTGTATAGCTTTGAGCGCACCTCCGGAGTGCGGAAGGTCAGTGGGTCAAACCCCTACCGCGTCATACCAAAATACGTTAAAAGATTGGAGTTGTCCCCGTGCTTGACGTTCAGCTATTATCGACTGATATCGGAAACTAATCCACAAGAAATACTCGCAAAAGCTTCTCAGTGCATACTTTTACTCTAAACTATGCATTGCATTAAACATGTTATAGCCACGGGTACATCCGTCATGTTCAAAGATGTTAGATTGTGCAGTGTGTGTACGTAGCCTTATCTAGAGGGCGTGAACAAAGCATGACGGTCCATATATGGACATTTACTGACAAATCACTATATATATATATATAGATATATGAATGATCACTCTTGTATACTGGGGTCAGACACGCTATGAGAACTACGCTTCCAGATGCATTGTGATAAGGATGTACTCAGTGGTGTATGTCTTCCTGCTGGTGAATCTAGTATGTGTTCAAATGCTAAGACCAAACGGTAAGTCTGAAGTTTATAATAGTTGAATATTCAGAGGTAGGAATAAGTGTACATTTCTGGATAGCCAGAATGGTGTATTGTTTGTTTGAACTATGGACGAGTGAGTGCAACATAGTTATTCAACATTATAAACTACCGTCAAGAAATAAGGGAACGCATAATTATAAGCATCAGCGCTTTAAACAACCCAAACAGACAGGTAAAAACAGGTACAAGATTATCATTGCCCATGAATGTGTTCGCATGTATCGTAAATTTCATTACAATTAATTGACACAATACCATATATAAAGTCCGCATTTGATATCAAGACTTAGCATATCAATATCATCGTTCCCTTAAATTCTGACGGTAGTATAGTTGTCCAACTACACGATACACTATTATTGGAGGTGACTTAAAAACCAATGAAGCCAAAATATATCAGATTTTTATGAAAGCCTACGCAACTCGCTGCATATGTATACAGTACAGAAAGTAACAACTGATTCAATAAGATAGGCTACTTCTGGAGAAAATGGAGTTTCAGAAAATAAGCAGAGATAAAAAAAAAATTAAAAATAAACTATCGGAACTATCGATAGTCAATCATACTATCGCCAATAGTTATCGACTGTTAAGATTGCTATCGGGACACACACACTATCGCAATAGGTCGACTTATCGACTTATCGTTACACCCCTATAATCTACGTATTCAGAGTGAACTAACATAGGCTGTATGCAAATATTCTCTTAGTTGTCTTGGATATATAGAGCATGAACACGTCCTGGTTGGAGGATGGGCTATGCGCCTTGCACACTTTCTGGGAAAATAATGTAGGCCTAAATATTTATGATATTCCCTACTTCACGAAAAGAGGAATGTTTTAAAATTAATTCATGCCTAGGGTGACATCATAAACGTTTTGTCTCCCGGTGTTGAACAGAAAAGACTCCTAGATACCTGTAAGATAGGTTGTAAGATACCTGTAAGAATACCTGTAAGATACCTGTAGATAGGTTGTAAGAGATGGAATTATGAATGTAAATTCTTTTGGCGCCTTAACCGGCAGCTTGGGTTGTATACTCCCCAAGAAGTTGAGAAAGTGAAATGTGTGCACATTGATCCATTGAAGCATGGATATGGCGCAATATAAATGTTCACATTGTTATTATTATATACAATGTATCAGTATTGCCTCAGCTGAGATGAAAGCTGGAACCAATCTATGCAATCACCTGCCAGGCTAGTAGTAATCTGTGATTGCAGGAACACACTCCTGGCACCATCTTTAAAAGTAAGCCATAAATATGAGCAAAACTTCGAGATTATCATGTCGATTATTTTTATGACATCTGACCGCTCTTCCCGATTGTGAAGAAACTCAGTTTCAAAGAGTCTAAAATCTCGCGTGGACATGATATTGGACTCAATGAGCGTATTCGTCTCAAATATTCGACCAACCCTATGGTGATGAAATTAGCCAATGACCAAACACTCATGATGATACGAGTACCCTCATTGGAAGATTTCATCACGCGACCGTTACCCCAGGGTAGGTCGAGTGTTGAATCGAATATGCTCTATAATGCCAACCTATCCCCGAGATTACGAACCTTTTCTGAGTACGATTCCATACTCATCTCAAAGTTTTGTTCATAAAACGTCATGTAAATTCTGAGCTTGAGCATGAAATCATACTCAAAATGTTTCGTAATCTCGGGGCCAGAAGGATCAGAATATGATTGAAGATGACACAACCTTGAAGATGACACAAGCCCATACATCATGCACACAACTCGAAGCATCTACCAGGCCTGCATATGTTTAATACATACAATACTTATCAAGTAATCTAGTGCATGGTACGGTGAGATGAGAATGGGTGACAGCGCCTCTACTGTAATGCCCTGCAGCTGTGGAATGCATACTCCGTGGAATGTATCAGTATGCGATGTATAGTGAAAGATGCTACCTTCCACCGACTAGTAATGACTTACATCTTCAACCAGGCATATTCTCCAGTTAAAGGCATGCTATCACATATATGTATGGTCATTTTGGAGTAATTCTTAGCTACAACTGCAAAGTACATTCACTTGACATACATACTATCATATTTGTACTTCCAAAAACCTTTCCACCGCTGTATGGTAGACACAATTCAACTGCAAACCCCAGATAGACCTGAATATGGTCATATATTTATTCGCTTCATTGTACCAATGCAAGGGGACATAACCCATGAAGGAATTGCAAGTAAACGTTGCCGTTACGTATTCTATTAAGATTTTCTTTGGATTTGTAGTCACTTCTATGCATAGACTTCTGTTAGCTTATCACCGGAATTCCTAGTTTTAAATGAAACTCTTCGACCCACTTGCAGCCGCTATGCCTCTTTGCTGTATCGCATAGTTGTTACAGGTTCCCATCCCATACAAGCAGATCAGAAGAGAGAGGAGACAGAGAAGAGATCACCATACTATTGAACTACATGTGAAATAGCATTCATCCTTAAGTTTTAACATGTATGGGTGAGGGATTACCACTGACTTAAACAATAAATGCACTCACTCTAAACTTTGAAGATAAAACACAAATTGTTGAACAAGAAATTACAGAAATTAGCTTAACAATGCGTTAGAAAATACACCCATATATCTTAATTGTACCTGCTTTGAATTTGCAGATCAAATAGAATTCCACGTATGATGTATTCAGAAAGAGCCTTGTTAAGTCCCTCTGTGAACTTGTTGAATGTCCAATTGCATAAACTCCATAATACCTCTTTCATCATAAGGCACCGCGTTCAAACTTTGATGAAATTTCTTTCGCACGTAGTTGTCGGGAATATGTTACTTCACGTGCTACCACCCATCGTGGTGGAGCTATACATGCATAGCCTCCTTCCTGTCAGCGAACCTGACCACCCCCTATCTGCCTTGTTGTCGGAAGTCTGTAGGTTACCATGTTCTGTAGACGCACCTTGCTAATGGAAGATGGTAGGCTGATAGCGCCATTCAATATGGCTCTGAGCTGGGCACTGTCGAGCGAGCGTTAACGCTGCTATATCCTTAACGCTGCTATATCCGCGTGCCATTCAGTATCTCATTCTACCTCTACCGGCGGTAGCCAAAGGACTGGAAGTGTTGCTTCTGTCTTGCTCCGTGACTTTCATGTTAGGGGGAGGTTTCGCCAGGCTCGGCTAAGTTGTGTCGGAGGATCTGAGTACGCTTGTTTCCGTGTTTTCCGTGTTTTTGGTATGTATGTTTTCACTAGATTACTGTTTCTTGGAATTTGAGATACATTATTAGTGATTTGTATTATGATTGTAAAGATGTCAGATGTCAGTAGGCCTACATGTAGGTAGTAGGTATGATGGTGAATACCGGGTATGCATGTTGGTCAAATTAATGATGGTTATGGTAAAGATGGTATTTATGGTAAAGGTGATGACATTTATGATAGACTATGATATTCATGAAAATGATGATAATATATATAATAGAGACGATAAAGATGATATATTTATTAAAGACAATATTTATGATAGACGATGATATTTATGATTAAGATGATGATATTTATTATAAAGATGATGATATTTATGATGATAATGACAATTAATGATAATGACGTTATAAATATACTGGAACTATCTAATCATATGGTAAAATATATCTAATATGTTGTTGTCATGTTTTTGAGATTAATTTTCATGATAGAAACTTGATACATTATTTGTATGGATAATTAATGCAGTGAATGTATGGATGGAGTGATTACTAGCCGATATTGTGGTATCCTATGACATGGATTTAGATTAACCAATGACATTTGACACGTCAATTTGCAAATCAAGACAAGTACTAATCTTATATCCTCAGAAAGCTTAATTCACCTTTGTCGCAAATGGATAAAAGATTCCCGCAGCGATGTTAAACTCCATCATCAATCATTCATTGATTCACCTGCCGTGTAAAAAATCTAGTAGTTAACCTAAAGAGACGCATAGTATATTTGCTGGGCAGTAAGGTATGGTTAACATCTTTCACTGATGTCACGTCAAATGTATTTGTGTGAAGTTCGTTGTCGTCCATTGGACAAGAGAGAAGCTGAATTCTTGAATTCTTGAATATCAGCCTAAGGCCGAAAATATTATTGTTTACATACTTATTCCATAAGATCAATACGTCACTCACCGTTGTATTCATCTATAATTATTAACGATAATTAATCATTCATAATGTAACATAAATTAATTAACTGAATTGATTTTGGATGGGAAATCTGTGAAAAGCAATTGCAAACATTTTCAGGATTATTAGAAATGACACGTATAGAGCTCAATATTCTAGAGGTTAGTCATCTTTGTGTACCAGAACACCAGACGTTAAAAACGTGGATATTTGATCCACGTTTTATCCACACACGTAAATGGGAAACCATCTCTTCACACCCATATTCCTATAATGTAGTGGATGTAATTTCATTTGCTGTAAGAAGAAAAACATTGGAATTGATTTAGCGGACTTCAGTCTCCAAAATATGTTAAGAAAAAACTTTTACTATTGTGGGAGGAAAATAAATCTTGATATATTAAATTATTTTTTTTGTAAATGTAATTCTAACATAGTTCCGTGAAAGATCAAAGGTTCGGTGCTTTACATTAATCCACGGTAAAACGACTGCGTTAAATGTCAATGATGTCATGTGCCCTTACTTATAACCCCCTTGTTAGTAGTGACCAGCTAATGATGTGCATATATGTGACATCACAGTAGCACATCATATAATGAACTATTATTACGCAAGCATCCTCATACTTTAACTATAATAGTTCACAGTAAACCTATACTTTAATACACTATATATTTAGAGGTAGCCCGTACTCTATCCCTTTATTAATAATTAATTCATTTTTAATATTATTAATAATAATGTCAGTCATTCTCTCCTATGGACAAATTTAAGATATTCCTATCCAGATCTATCAATAATTCTCTTACTCACTTACTCTATGTTTGACAAACTTCACAGACTTGTTTATTTCTTAATGATTGAGGGTTCGGTTTATACACCAGACTACATTATTCATTTGTTTAACACCACACCTTTGTTTATGATCCATTCATCTCAACATTAGTACGCTGTTCACTCCAGTCTTTAATGTCCTCCTTGAACATACTTCTCAACACCCTGGGGATTATCCACTTGATAAAATAGCGGAACAACATCCCCTGTGTGTGTTTGCTGCACTTGGCTGCTCATCTGAATGCACAGATACAGAAACATCTGGGAGATGGGCCGCAGAACGTGGGCCCAATTTACCATGTAAAGTGTAAAACAACCAACTTAATTACAGGTTTTATCGTGTTTACAGCTGCCGTTTGATATTTGATATTCGCTTCTGTAAATTCCTTCATCGCTGGACCTTGGTTGCGGTTCTTTCACCTGTTGAAGTAATTAACAGTTGTCTTCAGCGAACCGTTGGGCAGTGCTTAGTTTATATAGCGGCTGCTTCCTCTAATACTGGGTCAATGTTAGCCAAAATTGGTGGGTAATCTTATTACAGTTTCACATTTTTGTATTTCAACTATTATTCACAATATCTGAAATATTTGTCTTAGTTATTTATTATTACAAACTTCCAAAAGTATATTTAATTAACCCCTTGCCCTGCTCACTGCTCTTTAGTAGGATATCTCTGGTTGCCTCCTGCGTGGAGAGAGTTAATTAGTAAATATATAAAAAAAATAGAAAATTGTAATTTAGCCTTAAAATTGGTAGATTCTCTCCTCATTGATGGAGTAATTTTGTGGATCAAGTTTTATTACTCGACACCAATGTCAAATGAACTCAAACAAATTTCTACTAAACATTTGGTTAATTGATGGAGGATTGGTTTGATACTAGACCAGATGCTACCGGCTATCATGAGAGGACACTGAAAACATCTGCTTCTCGGTTAAGACTTAATTGGTCGGCGGAATTATAGTGGTTATTGACATTTGTAAGTCTTGGTTGAAATGTAAGGGTGCAACCTGACAGGAAATTTGTACATAATTAGCTAAATTTCAGAGTTTTAGACGCTAGTTTATCCCAGTTCTTGGCAAAGATGTAGAGACAATTTTTCCAAAAATGTAAAATAAATCGTACAGATTCTCCAAAAGAATTGCATATATAATTAATTCCTCTGACAAAGACTTTAGGTTTATGAAAATGAGTTTTCAGTTATTGCATAAAATAAGAAGATAATAACTAAGTATCGTAATTATTTTAGCCCATTTTTTTTGTATAGAGTATGTAAATAATTTAGAAGTCCTATGCAACTTTAAGTATCCTGAAATATTCTAAATGCGTTATTATTATCCAAATAATTATAAACTGCTGTTAAGAAATACCCCCCCCCCCCTGTTAGTATCAGGGATGAAGTGACATTGGACATATGGAATACACATCCTCACAGCAAAGAAAAGATGGAAGATGATTTGCCCAGATGAGATCTATAAATAGTCTTGGGTTGATATATTCCTGACTTCGAAAGGAATTCTGTGAGATACAGTATAGACATTCTTTGTCACTGGTGTAAATAATGCTCGTTGTAAAATTGACGCACTTACCTGTAATAGACATATGCACTTTATCTTGTTTTCTGGATGCTGGTCACGCTTTCATTTTATGACTGTTTGTATCAACATAGTCGGATCTAAGCTTGGATGTCAGTAGCTGCTGTTTAGCTGCTGTTTAGCTGCTGTTTACCTGTTGTTGAGCTGTTATTTAGCTGTTATTTAGCTGTTATTTAGCTGCTGTTTACCCATTGTTGAGCTGGTATTTAGCTGCTGTTTAGCTGTTTACCTGTTATTTAGCTGTTGTTTAGCTGTTATTTAGCTGCTGTTTAGCTGTGGTTTACCTGTTGTTTACCTGTTGTTTACCTGTTTATTTTTCGCTGCTATTTACCACCTGCTGTTTAGCTGTTGTTTAGCTACTGTTTGGCTGTTGTTTAGCTTATGTTTAGCTGTTATTTAGCTACTGCTAAGGTGTTGTTTAGCTGCAGTTTACCTATTTTTGTGCTGCTGTTTGGCTGTTGTTGCATTGGCATTCATTAGGTATTTTAACTTTATTCACGACAATTTTCTTGATGTTTTCACTCAAAATTTGCGCGAATAGTGTTATTTCTTAGTAAATTGTATGATCAAAATTAGTAGAAATTTTAGAAAATGTAGTTCACTATAAAGAGTAAACATAAATCAATATTTATATCAGTCAAGTACCCCGATATGGGTTAATTACTCTATAGGCTAAAGTGGAATGATATGTCACTGCTTGGGCCCATATCTATTATTGTCTTTGTGATATCATTCTGTCATATACGATTGCTTTATGAGCGTGTTTTAGCAAGGATGGATGCTGTGAATGTATAAGCATTAAATGCATGTCTAGTTGATGTGTTCATTGGAAATGGGTGAAAGATTCACGCAGCGACGTTAAACTTCATATTCACTCACTTCATTTGATGTGTGTAACATTTAATTGCAAAAGGCAAAAACGGGTCTGAATCATAAATTGTTCCCAATGAGGAATTAGCTGAAACATGCAACAATGTGCAATTTTCTCACTAGGAATAAGCAAACTTAAATTTGGGATAAAATTAATAGCACAAAATGTTTTTCACTGTATGATAGGATTTGTCTTTGTACGTGAATCTAAAATTCAAATAATGTTCATTTGTAACTTCCCTGAAGGCGAATTAAGTTGCCCAATCACATGAAGAAATAGAAAACTTTGATTTTATTCAGCAGGGAGAAGGTTAACATAACATGCTAATCAAGCAAATTAAGTAAATTGTTCCTATCTCAGGTAATTGAGGGAAATTAACTAATTTATCCAAAATTTAATTAAATATTATTATAAACTATATATTTTTTAAATCGGTGCATATACAGTAACTTCTTGAAACTTCCATTAACCCTCTCCCTGCTGGATTAGCTACAGGTGCTGCTCAATAGGGCATCTCCAGTTGCCTCCAGCATGGAGAGAGTTAAGTCAATGAGTCATCGCTTATTGATTTCCAATGTATTATTATATCTGTTCTATTTACAAACTCACTTAACATTAAAAGTCAATTATAATCACTTATACTTATTGGAATCTCACACCAGGGTTTTCTATTACCTACCTCAGTATACTTTATTTGATAGAAAGTTAAGTCAGTATATCGTCAGCATTGACGTAGGTATCTACCTGTATTGTGTTCATTTGGTATTTATTTAATTAGGAAACAATTCTGAAAACTGACACAATTGTTCTACTGGTTATCCCTTCAAAGTATTCTCCATGCAGATATTTCATTCCACGTCATTTCATTATAAATACAAATGTTGTGTTTTCTGTGATATCATATTTAAATTTATATATATATATATATATATATATAGTTTCCATTATTACTGATTAGTCTGATGAATGCTTGAAGCATGAAAACGTTCACTAAAGAAGATAAAGTATTTTTTTATATATATATA
>JAUTBZ010141707.1:0-12721 GCA_032361785.1 Lepetodrilus galriftensis | reverse complement strand
GGTGTGTGATGCCAATGTTACATTACTACACGGTGTGTGATGCCAATGTTACATTACTACACGGTGTGTGATGCCAAGTTAACCATTCTCTACAGTGCCCATTGATTCTGTAATATAATTAGAATCTCATTAATAATAATAATAATAATAATAATAATAATAATAATAATAATAATGTATGCATTTATATTGCGCAGCAATCACACGATGTATGCTATGTGCGCATGTCTCATATTTAATTGGCGAAAGCTCTCTTGAAAATATGATTATTTCTTTCTTTCTTGAAAATGTCCAGTGTTCTGGAGAACTTGAGATTGTCTGGTGGAGTGTTCCATCCGGTGGCATCTGGTTGTGATTTTTCTAATAAAATACAGTTTGCAAAGAATGCAAACGAAATATCAATAATCAGAATGTAATGTATTCCCATGGCATTTTCTAAAATAGGAAAAGGATTCGCAATGCGATAAAATGAAAACTCCTATTAAATGGACTTGAAAGAGGACAGCGGATGTAAATTAGAACTGAAACGAATATTCGAATACGAATAGAATCGTTACAAACGAATATTCGAATATCAGTTTTGCTACTCGTTTCAGCTCTAACAGTAATACACATGGCAGCTAGATATATTATAGTGAGCTACATTTCTGCTAATTTGCAATAACATAATGCCAGCAATGTGTAGCTGAGCACTACTTGAATAATGTATTACATATTTTACTCTAATGACAATTGGAAACATGACGGTATTGTAGATTTATAGAAATATGAAATTAATATTGCTAAAGTACGTAGAGACCGGTACTTTTACGAATCTAAGGTCAAAGAAAGCGTTGCTTCTAAGATAACTTGTGAATGTATATGCAACAGGCTTACTTTCTTATCATAACATATGTATATGGCCACTAGTTAATCTGTATGACACATGCTTCAACTATTTTCTTGTGTTAACTACTGACGTTATCAGCTAAATGTAGCCATTTCATTCATCCGTGATGCCTGTAGGTTTAACAGTAATTAATAAAACTAGTGCTAAAAGTAGGGATATTCTCAGTCGAGACGAACAAATGTTATCATACAATTGATTCACCGGGTCATAAATACGACAATAGTTGCCCAAGGCGAGCGAAAGTTATACCTCACAAGGCAAAATAATGTCACTGTAATACATAGAACGTTGACCTAACAAGATACTAAACCAAGTCTGCACAGTCGTAAGTTGTAAATCGTAACAGTATCTTTTTCTTGGATGAATGCACATTTCTAAATAATCCTATGTGCCACCGAAACAACGCCATTCCAGAAATTAAATCGAAATGTTCACCCTGTGGACTCTGTTTTATTTCCGATTGCGATAAAACAAAAATACACTAGAACTTCATTGTGTATGTTAGCATATACATGTATAGCATACTCGTGATTTTTTACCAGGTTTCTTAAACCATTTTAGATGCTATGTACAAATGAACCAATTCAATGTGCCAGCTATAAAGACAAGACAGCAACATGCACTACATTGGCGTTGCAAATTAAATGAAAAACCTCCATGGAAATGTACGTACTTGGACTATCAATGCATATCTCTTGTAATACGCAATGTTTATCTGTAGTTCCTATACCTATGAATAGAGTCCAATGCAAAATTATACATCGGACATTGTATCTATCGATCATATACGTTTTGTACACGTCCTATGCTGTTGTGAGCGGGCGTGTGCTGTGTAGAGCTATGGAGACACAGCCAGCATATCGGAAGCGTGGACAGATGGTACGTATATAAATATATCCTGCTTATTATTCAGGTGGGCTGGCTTAACGGCGGGAGCGGTGCAGACTAACCCGACAGTCGGAGTATACGCTACAGCGCTACGCCCGTCTCTGAACACAACGTCATCATGAGCTGGGGATATGGAACCGCTAACGGCAAGTCTAATTACATCGCTTATGTTTATATGCATTTATATTTTACATGATGTTTGAAAGAAAGGTTCAGTAATATTTTCTGTGCTATGCATATATCGATTGTGATTAATTCAGAAAAGAGAATATTAAAATTAATCATTTGTAAATGAATACAGTTATGGATATACGTTACATTGCAATGCCAGATTATACGCTTCTGTATGTATTTAAAACGCATTGGTATTTTAATCATGTTTTACTGCTTTGTAAATGTTTAGCTTTTTAGCATAACTAGTTTGTATAACGTTTAATGTATAGTTGGTTAGATAGATGTGCAAGTGAAAGATAATTCGTTTAAAAGATAGAACACTGTAGTTATTTGCTAATTTCCCCACATTGTAAATCTAATTTGCATAAACAATGTTATTTACACTCATTAAAAAACAAACTTCTTCATTAACACTGTATGTACAACTTTCTTGTTGATCGCGACCCATGCATTCAGAACACGCGCCCAATGAAATACTTCCTACTTAAAAATATAAAACACAGATCTTTAGTCTAATAGCTTCGGGCAAGTTTTTGTTCTTTGCATGTAAGAAGACAGTTGCTAGGACAAGACGCATAGCGGTTTATAATCCTGACATACATATGCGAGCATTACAACATGACAGGGTCTGTTCACATTGCAGACCTACGACACTTTGACATGTTAACACCACATGATGTAGTGTTTTCTGAATCCACACGGAAACTTTTTCTATGTAAATTGTCATACTTTAGTCAATACTGAATGACAAGCGATCTTTTCTTTCATTCGACCGTAATATTTAACATTTCAAAATATGAAAGTAAGTGAAATGTGTAAATACCACGGTGTATATTGAGTGCACACAGATCCAGTTATACAGCGCTTTGAGCATACTTTCACGCGTGGATTTAGCGCTATATAAAACTGTATATTATTATTATTTTTTAAAATTCCGTTATCACAGACTAAATGAAAGGAAACTGTAAAATGATAGGTAAAAGAATACATTAAAAATAATATTAAAGCTTTAAAATACAATGATGATAAATACAGTGCTGCAATAGTAGACATAGAACAAAACAGAATATTCATTAAAACGAGTATACTAGTACATTCCCTTATGATATATGTCAGTATGTTAGTACTGTTACTTGAGATTTGTATAGTGCTTTGTCATTCAGTATAAATAACTTTACAGAAGTAATGCGGTATATCAGACTTATGTTTGTTGTCTTATCTGTCGGATTGTGTTCGTTCTGTTGAGCTGTAGTGAGTACTGGTACAGTTAGTGGGTAGTCACACATATGTGTACACAGTATTGATAGGCATTTGACTACACGCCAGTAGGTAGTCACACATATGTGTACACAGTATTGATAGGCATTTGACTACGCGTGTGCGTATACACTATGTGAATGTCTGCATTACTAACATAAAGCTCTTGCATATAAACATACATACATCTTCATATAATTACAGCCCATGACGCAGAAAAGTTGTTTGTCGTCATTATCACGTCCTCAATGAATGTCGCTGTCGTGGAACGTAGTGTGTGAATGCCTAATTATTTTCCGGGGGTTCCCAAACACCATATGTGCAGATATAGATATATCCGACTGCCTGTTGTCGGCGGGGCACACGCCCTGTTTGTATACGTACACTTTATTGCACAAGCGGCGAGTCGTCGTCTATTTCAGTTTTGACCTTGCGTAGGTCGAAAGCAAGGAATACGTACTTGACTTTTACTGACGTCTGTGTGTAACTGAGATAAGATACCCCAATTACTTACCGCATTCCACCTTCACTAGCAATACACTTCAATATTTACAAGGTGTAAAAGTCCACGTTTATGTCACCAGCTAGGTAATAAGCACGCGCGCAATGTACACATATAATAATTAATCTTAAATACCAGTTGATGCATATTAACCCACGTGGACGAGCGATACAATATAGTTTATATTGATTTAGTAGTAATTTTATTTCCAGTTTCGATATATTAAATTGACATAAGATACTATCCAGATGCATAATTAATTAAGGAGACGTGGATACTAGTGACAATCTCCAAAACAAATACAAATTAATATGACAAAGTCGTTATTAGTTAGTTACGACTAAATGTCGCGACAGTGCTCATAAGTCTTACCATAAGAGATTAGATACAAACACACATAATGTCACATACGTACCATATTGTCAGTTAACATATAAACACAATGAGTGTATAATACGTTATTGATGAGTAGACAATTTTAGTGACATTCTACTGCAGCTATAATGATATCATAGGATCTTAATATTATCTTGATGCAAGTCTAAATGACCTGGTATCACATCAGACAAATGACTTCGTCTGAAAATGTCTATGTCCAGCCAACATCCGAGTGGGTATACCCTGTAGATTGAGATGATAATGCGAATGGTGACCTTTTGGAAAATGTTACTGTAGGTTGTATACTCCCCATGGAGTTCAGATAGAAATGAGAGCACACCAATCTATATTTAAACCCAAGGGAAGTGAGAGATAAAGTGTGTGTACACAGATCCAGTGATTGGAACGTATGTTTCACGCATTATTAATATACACATACTTTATTGATATTAATATAATTACATTATTGTAGAGTACAATTCTGTCGATATCTTACCACACATAGCTGTTTTCGCGGACTCAATCACGTTTCGGTTGTTCAATAGGTTAGTATCTACATAGTGTGGCTATCATTGGCTATTATTGGCTACCATTGACTATCATTGGCTACCATTGGCTACCATTGGCTATCATTGACATATCACTGGCATATCACTGACACATGCCACACCACTGGCAAATCATTGGCATATCATTGGTTGTGTGTACGTTGTTAGATAGAGTGTATGGCAACCGTGCACACCTATGTCCGCACACTATCAGATAGCGTATGTACATGTTGATGTAACTTTCAGCAATCTGACATCTCCGTAATAACTCTTCTGGTTGGCAGGTACAAGAATATAAAACATGCACAGTCTTATTAAAAAGTATTGATTGCGATTTAAATATATTTGACATATTTACGTGTAAATATCCATTAAGAAATATGAAATTTGGTTTATTTGTGGTTTAATTTACAGCGAAATAATCCTATTCTTTGAGGTTTATTAATGAACTATCTTCACCTGTTAAACCGATGAAATAGTTTCAGTTACTAGTATATATGACATTAGTGTTAGCGATAAATTGAATCGCATTGCTTGGTTCCTTCATAGGATTTGTGTACTGGATTTATAAAGATAACTATCCATGTTAAAGCTATCGATCAACAACTCACTGCTCTCAATAGCGTAGGTTCCTATAGCGCCATGTCAGTGGACGCATACTGGGCCTAATCTTAAATACAAAGGCAATTTTCTTCCAGGAAAATAGCTCCTAATTATTATAGATTTGGCGAAATTATTCTGGTATGGGAGAAAACCGAAGTGTTAGACTCAAATAAAGCTGCACACATTAGAGATACAATTATGTGAAGGAATACTCAAGCATTCTCGCGTTTGAAGTAAACTAAAAGTCTCTTTCTTATATTCATACGCTTGCAGATGCAAGGAATGCCATCTACTGTCTTACTGTCTGCTGGCCATGTGTTTCATCATCATAGTGGACACGTTTTAGAGATGATTGATCATAGATGTCATTATTGGACATTGTACTATTCTTTATCACACATTCATGAACGAGGGCGATTAGGCGCCATAATTATGATTAATTTGCTTCAGAGACCTAATAATGGCAACGGTCAAACGAGAAAGATAGATCAATATGTTACATCACCGTGATGCTAGTTCTAACAGCTTCGTGTCCGCAGACAGTGTTAGAGTGATGCAACATCCTAAATGATGAATAGCCTTTGAGAAGTTGGCTGATTAGGACATGCTCCAAAGTGCTATTTCACATGATTACAATTTAGTACTGTTTTCTGAGATGATTTATTTAACATGTACACTGGTGTGACGCTAAGAAAATACTGTATGTTTGTGTTAGAGAGTTGGTACACTACTGTACGTGTGTGTTTGCGTGTGTGTAGGTGTCTCTGTGTAGTGTATGTATGTGCGTGTACGTGTTTCTCTCTCTATCTATCTGTGTATATGTGTACATATAAATGGGAGTGATGCAATTGGTTTCCTAGGTTACCAGTTACTGGGGCAGCATGACCACCTCAAATCTCAGACATGTTTCAAACACGTGCTCAATATATTGCAGAATATATATTCCTATTTCCTAATTCCAAAATGGTATCGGTAACGAATATATTAAAAGGGTTATTTTTTATTGAAGATAGTAAATATTTCCGTTTACAATCTAGGTGCCCGTTGCACGCCCCTCTTGTAGGCTACAACTATCGTAACGTCAACGCTTTCTATTGTGACGAGAGCCCAGTTACAACTATTGTAGCATTACAAGAGCGTCGTGCAACGGGCAACAGGCTGTCCGATCCTTTATAGACATTTAGCAGTTTATTGCCATTCCTTGCATTGTCATACTACTAGTATTCTGCCACTGATACCAACATGTGTATAATGTTCTTCTGATGTTGCTTTCAGGCCCGAACACGTGGGTCAACAACTTCCCTAAAGCCGCCGGGGAGAAACAGTCGCCGATAGACATCGTCCCGAAGGCCGCCGTGTACGACGAGACTCTCCACGCCGAGGGGCTGAAGATCACGTACTATGTGGAGCAGAACATGCAGCTGGACAATACGGGCGCCTCCGTCAAGGCCAACATCCGGGAACCGTCGGGTGAGTTGGAGCCATGTGAACCTGCTGGAGTTGGTTGTCTACTGGAGCCAGTGTCTGTGGTGCTGTACACGTTGTAGTGTATGTGGCAGCGACTGCGATGTGTTGTGGTGTATTCCGGAATATGTACTTGGTGTGGTGACTGTGGATGTTGTTACGGGCGACCTAGTGGAGATATGCCTGATTAGAGCATTGTTGGAAGTATGTGGCCACACGTAGGATAGAGAGGATAATTCCGGATACCGGCTATCAACTAATTACTACTATTAATTCCATATAAGTCTCTTATACGTTCCTATTTCAGTAATTAGCGGCGGACCGTTGAAGGACACGTATCAGCTAGAACAGTTCCACTTCCACTGGGGCTCCTGCAAGGAAAAGGGATCTGAACACACGCTGGACGGGAAGATGACAGCTGGCGAGGTATCATGGCGTCCAGTCACTTCATTTCTTAATAAATACAAATACATGCAGTCAATCCGACAATATGAATACAATGTAGTCTACTTGACCGCAAAACAAGATGAACTTTTGAAATGTTGGCAAGTTGTACTAAATAATTAAGGTCGTTGCACAAAGATAAACGCAAACGTGACATGAAACCAGTCTATGACTTCTTGCATTCATGCAGTTTGAAAATTGTATTTTTATTGTGTTCATGCCTCAAAGAATTGCAGTCAATTCTTAAATATATTGAAAGACCAAGTCTGATATTCGGACACAAAATTATGCAGACATTGGAGTATTGTATTATTACAAACTAATTAATTTATGCATTTCCTCTGCTTCTTGTGGACAAGTTAATATATACACATCATGCGTGTACACGCCACACGTCGGATGTCCGTTAATACCAATGCATTTCAAGTTTAATCCATCACGGAATACGGTTCTTAGTAACTGACAGTTTAAAGAAAGCCGGAGTAGGCAGTGCTAATACTATTCACTTTGCCAATGTCTATTGATGTTCGAGTTGATGGTATCGGATGCTTCTAATCTTCAGCTTCATCTAGTACACTGGAACCGTGATAAGTACAAGAGCTTCGCAGAGGCCGTGGACAAAGAAGATGGTCTTGCAGTATTAGGTATCTTATTGAAGGTAAGATACGAGAAAGAACTATTACACATGGTTACACTTGTACATAGGATGTAACCAGCTATAGCCGTTCCAGGAGTTTGCACTGTAGTCTTTTATTATTTTGCCATTTTGTTATTTGACATCGGTAGGACAATGCTATCAAGAGAAATGACTGATGCCGTCTTCCGTGGTCCAATTTTTACTTGCTTCTCGAAATAATAGAGTTATATAATTAGGATTATTCCTGAGATATAGTTTTGATTATCGAAAACTCGCAACGGTTGTCGTTGAAATAATTTTAAGCAAAATCATTTTTTAAAACATAGGAATATTAATAGGTTTAAATACAGATTCAGACCTCTCTATTTTCACGCAAGCTAATACTTAGAGATGAATACGGCATACACACTGTCTGCTGTAGACAGAGCATGGCCACACATATCCAATGTAAATCCGGATGTATTTCAGGAGGGCAAAGAGCATTCCAGCCTGAAAGTGATAACGGACTGCCTTGACGGAGTCAAGTTCCGGTCAAAACAGGACGAGATCAAGGGACAGTTCAACCCTCAATGGCTTCTTCCAAGTGAGCTTAATGTTTCATTCTCTCACGTGTATTCTTTTGTCAATGGGACGGGTGCCATACCAGAGATATATATGTATATGTATGTAACACGGGATGTTATGCCACTCGGCTCAATTACATACACGGGATGTTATGCCACTCGGCTCAACTTAGCTTACACGCGGGCTTTACACGTCTATAGTAGTAAGGGTGTCAATAGCCGGACAGAGTATGGCAACGTTTATTTGTTAATATGACACTCTCGGAAAAGCATGTTTTTTCACTGTGCTGCGCTACCAGTGTTCCGAAGACCCATACCAATGTTCTCTGGGCAAGCTTTCATGGACATGGCGCAATATAAATACGCACATTATTATTATTATTATTATTATTATGAAATGGCTTTATGTTTGTGTCACACGAGTACCATATTACATAGGGACACAGTGTACCGTGTATTACACACGATGTGCTACCTGCAAATGTTATTCTTTCCGTAGTTTTGTTTATTGAACATCTGTTGATGACATTTCAGAAAATACGTCTGAGTTTTGGACGTACCCAGGATCTCTGACAACACCCCCTTGTTACGAGAGTGTCACGTGGATAGTGTTCAAGGAACAGCTTGAAGTATCTGAAGGCCAGGTACGTGTCAACACTACATAGTGTTTAGTGTTCATGAATACACTGTCGTGCTCGGGGCCTGTATGACACACTTCATACACATACATATTCAAGTATCCATGCCAAATATCATACATCTACGTACTCAGGTTTACATATACGAAACCTGTTAAAGTATTCCTTTATTGAAAGTAACAACATTTAAAGTAGAATATGTTTCATAATATCCTGCCATAATAATACTTGTTTTACTCGTTGAATGTGACAGGGTCTGATAAGGTTCATAGAAATACGATCTCAAGGCTGCTAATCTAACCTATATTACTGGGAAATCAGCCTCCTTTCGACATTTCTAGGAACACGATCGGCCTACATTGTTTTACTGTGTATTCTCGTTTCGTTTTCAACTCTGTTGGTGGTGTTGCAGCTGAAGGCTATGAGGTCGCTGTGTTGTGGAGACTGTGACGGAGATCACATTGAGGACAACTACAGACCTCCGCTGTCTCTTAACGCCAGGACAGTCAGGGCCTCCTTCAAGTAGATCCGACGTCCGTACTGAAACAGCGGAGTGGAGGGCACAACGTACAGGTCTAGGTCAGAACAGCTCGGTTCAAGGTCAAGACATGAAGGTCAA
This sequence comes from Lepetodrilus galriftensis, assembly GCA_032361785.1. NCBI lineage: Eukaryota > Metazoa > Mollusca > Gastropoda > Lepetellida > Lepetodrilidae > Lepetodrilus > Lepetodrilus galriftensis. Next base: position 3,117 of record JAUTBZ010141707.1, on the reverse strand, counting down.
GATAACTTAAAGTTCAAGGTCGGACTATCTTGAAGTGCAAGGTGACGAGAGTATGAAGGGACGTGACTATTAAGCATTACGCTGGTGTGAAATATACAAACATTGTGGGACAAACAATTCCATTAGAAATGTTTTGTCGAAAGAGAAGGAAATATGCACAAATGCGTAACTCGACTAGATCAAGTATGTTACTCTGAATTATGCATTTAAGTAAATGGCGGATGCATTGTTATACTGTGAACTAATGACGGATATTGTTGGGGTATGTTACATATAGTCGTTAACATCTTTAACATATCAGTCTTTTCTTCTGTGATTAGTTTACATTATATAGTTATACAGATATACACATGTTATTTTTACCGAGATTTTAGATGTAATACACGCAATATTACTGTGTTGTTACTAATAGGAGTGATGTTTTTAAACCAAGGTTGTGTAAATGTATCTGGTGAGAGTGATCTTTGTATGAACCATTTTGTATCCATGTACATTTGAGAGAGTTGTATGGTATTAATTTAACACGTTTTTAACGACCTTACGGATATACATAGGCACTACTGAACCCAATGGACAACTATAAATAATTACCTACCTGCCAAATCCAAACAAATACTAATTCCACAAATTCACTATAAAAATGCAAACCACTCTAAATTGGATACATTTAAATGTTAAAAGTTTACCAACTGAAAATATCGTCTGAAATATAAATTCATTGTGAATTCGATAGCTGTAGGTCTTCATAAACCGGTGTGTTTAGCTTTGGCGGAATCATATAAGATTGGCAAGGGCGAATGAGAGTAATTATTTTTGAGTTTCCCGTTGGGTGTGGCACCATTGTAGACGGTAAGGTCACCGTCCTTCTGCTTGTGCGACGTTACTGCATTTGTACACTTACACAACAATAATAACAACAACAATAATAACAACAACAACAACAATAATATAATAACAACAATAACAACAACAACAACAACAACAATAATAATAACAACAACAACAACAACAACAACAACAACAACAACAACATGACCAATCCGTTCCCAGTACGACTAGCAAGAAGTCACATTTTACAAGGAATATTTACCATAGCATTTACTAATGTTTTCCAGCTACGTATCCTTTTAGCTTCCAAATATGGCAAAACACAAGAAGATAATAACCCATTGTTTAGTTAAGATTGTAACTAGTATATAGTTACCTTGTTAACATTATCTGTGGCAGGATAACCTCCCAATGTACGCCGACTACACGACACAGTATCAAGTATCAAGTATCAATTATTAAGTATCAAGTATCAAGTATCACTGTCCATTACATACATCACAGTACGCACTACGCATAGTCGGATTCTTCCCTGGAGGAGATACGCAATAGACGTGACAAGGACTCCAGCATCATCGAAACCCCGGTCATTGTGCCATCCGTCAAAGGCATTTGCCGGATGTTTTCCAGACATAATGACCAGTGTTTCCAGAATGGAACTGTAGATTAGTATTCATGTTATATAGAATAACAAAGATTTTCCTTTCTGAAGACGACACACCGCTAGCAATAGAGAACCTAGCAAGAATACGGTAGTTAGCAACGAATTATTGTTTTACTTGTGATAATACTGTTTTTATTATGCTCAGGATGTGCAACGAAAGTCATCTATATTTACGTTTTGTTGCGAACTTTCTAGTGGGCTGTAACATATACACTTTGTTCTTGATGTGATATTACATATGCAATACCGTTATGTTAAGAATGCGATGTTAAATCATACTTAAAGAATGCGATGTTAAATCATACTTCGGAAACGAATTGTTTTGTGTTGTTCTTTCCACACCAGAACGAATGTGATGGATGGTGATCATCATGAGTAGGGCGAGGCGGCGTGTTTTCTTTGCTGTGTTGGTATGTACATATGGTCAGTGGTATCGTCCAATGAACAGAACAAGAAAAGCGACTATGGAACACGTACACATTTGTTAGACACGTCGCGGACAAGGAAGCCATCTGCAGACCATCCATCAACGTCCACGTCTGCATTGGCGTGTCCACCACGTCGTGCTGACCACCAGAGGAATGCATTACGTTACATATTGTAGATGTGTTCTCTCAGATGTTTCTAAAAACGTAAAAGTAGACGACGTCATCCAGACAAAATACTAGTATACTTGTACTTGCGGTCTCTGGGCTATATTTCTAGGAATGGTGCGGAGGTGCACACCCATCAATCTCACCCAGCGGAGAATGGGTAGGATGAGATGGAAATGTGAATGCGTGACTTTCTAGCGCCTGGAACATGGCTGCTTGGGTTGTATATTCCCCAGGGAGTTGAGATGGACAATTAACGGAGAACTGAGCTATTAACCGGGATGGTAACGCACAGAACATGCGTGGATTTGACCAATTATAAATATACACATAACGGTACAATTATTTGAAATTATTTTGTTGTTGAAAATTCATGTTTCTGCGACGATCTGACTATTGAAAGACAGATTTTATCTGAGACATTGTGACATAACATTCATAACCACCTGCTGTTTAACACGAACCTCCAAAATAACATAAAATCATACACAATAACAGCCATCCAATCCAATTAGCGCGTTTCTAAACAGCTCGAGATAGGCACTCGCCCAGTAGATTAACAAGTCAGGTCAGGCTAATGGCGTGGCGGTCAGTATAGATCCAGATGATATGGCCCACCTGATCAATACATGCATACAGGAGCCGTGCTGGCCAATATAGGGTTAATATGTAATCCCAAACATGTCAACAGACTTAAGAAATAATCACTATCAGGATTAGACGGCAGTGAGAAGAGCACCCCGTAGTCATCAACACAGGATACACACAGGTGTTTATTTCCCTCTGAAACAAATAGAGTAAAGTTTCAATTATATACCGGGTACTACTACTAATAGTAATAATAAATAATAATAATAATAATAATAATGATAATGATGATAATAATAATAATAATAATAATAATAATAGTAGTAATAGAGCCTAATAACAACAACAACTGCAACAACAATAACACAAAAAGAAGAAGAAGAAGAAGAAGAAGAAGAAGAAGAAGAAGAAGAAGAAGAAGAAGAAGAAGAAGAAGAAGAAGAA
>JAUTBZ010141696.1:0-12724 GCA_032361785.1 Lepetodrilus galriftensis | reverse complement strand
CGAGTACTTGAGTACTCGTCGAGTAATTCAACATGAGTACTCGAGTACCAAATGTCCTACCCGTTTCAGCCCTACTAATATGGGACTGGCTATTTTTGTCCATTATATGCAATGTCCGTATGTCGTAATTAGCGTTAGACAGGACCGGCACTTCAGATTCTGTTATAGGCGAGTGTCTGGTTTATCCGAGGCCGGTATATGCGAGGTCTACTGTGTCATGCTAAAGAATAGCATACAAAGTTGAAAATAATTGATTAAGACACTAGTATTTCTTAATATACTCATACTGTGAAAATATCTAGCATTTTGAAAATATGGGGAGAATATTACTACTATTGCTATTAGTATATTTCTACATATGCAAAGTAGAAGATTTTATGAAAGTGTGTGGCAGCTAAGAATATAATTAACTGATTGAGATGATGCTTAACCCATTCCCTGCTGGATTAGATGCTTAACCCTCTCCCTGCTGGATTAGACACAAACACTGTTCTTTATGGCATCTCTGGTTGCCTTCAGCAGGGAGGGGAGTACTGACTGTTTTGTCACGGGAGAATAAAAATTATTGGAATTATTTGGATGTTACACTAGTTGCTCTGAATTGAAGGATTTACCTTCAACGATAAAGTGTGGCATTGCCAACCGACTGCAATGACTGTTTGTTTTGCAGGAGTGGAATATTATACTCTTGAGGTATTTCAACCCAGTCGGCGCGCACAAGTCTGGCCGCATCGGAGAGGACCCCCAGGGCCCCCCCAACAACTTGATGCCGTTCATATCTCAGGTGGCCGTAGGAATGAGGAAAGAACTCAAGGTGTACGGGGACGACTACGACACACCTGACGGCACGGGTAAGTCACCTTTCTTACACGATATTGATATGATGGGCTGTCAGTACCAGCTGGTGCTCGCAGGTTTACTGCAACATTCAGCAATATGGATGTTGCTGGTTTCCTCCGGCCCTAAACTGGCATGTCGTGATATTAGTGAAATAATCTTGAAAGCGCCTCTAAACCCCAATTCAATTTTTTTATAAATTATTTGTGACCACATACAGGAAGCAAGAGTAATGTTATTTATTTATTTGTTGTCAGGCGTGCGTGACTATATTCATGTGGTTGACTGTGCAATTGGACATGTGTCGTCAATCAAGAAAATAGAGGAGGGATGTGGTTGCAAGGTAAAAGATATAAATCGTTAATTAAAAAATAATACAAATATTTATTGTTTCTCTCTTACTGGTTCTATTTCTATATCACACTATATAGCAAACTATGTCACACTCTGTCACACTCTATGGATGGTAATAATCAATGTTTACAGAAGGCAACATATTTGACAATAAGAATTATTTAAGATATGCAAATTATTTTCTTAATGAACAGGTCCCAAGATTATGAAAATGTTTGAGTACGATTTTGTGCTCGAGCTCAAATTTTGTATACGGGGATTTGTGAACAAAACATTTGAGCAAGAAATCGTACTCAATAAAGTTTCGTAATCTCAAGTCTCAGTGACTTCTGTTGATTAAATTCTGTCGTTTCTTAGGTCTACAACTTGGGAACGGGCGTTGGAAGTTCCGTCCTAGACATGGTTAAAGCCTTTGAGAAGATCTCTGGCAAAAAGGTGATTAACCTACATAGCCTACTCTAATTGCATAGCCTACTCTAATTGCATGTTAGTTTCAATATACTTTGATAATGCCCATAATGACGACATTGTATGCAGTAACCATGGCTACTCCCATCTTATGGGTATTGGCAGCTGTTTGGTAGCGTAGGGTAGAAAAGGTTAGGCAGGGTTAGACATTGTCGCTCGCTCGGCAGCCTGATCCAATATTCTCCTAATGTTAAAGGTATCCTACGGGCTAGTAGAAATTTCATGTTTTAAAAAAAAAATAAAAATAAATAATCAAATAATGTTTTGTAATTTAAATAATTATTCGAGCAAGTATGTTTTAAAGTTAACTTTTCACCCCGGGGAGGGAAGATTCCTCTTGGCGTAAGGGGAGAAAAGGTTACTCTTGGTCATTGCCAATTGTTTCTGCCACCAGGTGCCGTACACTGTGGTAGGGAGGAGACCAGGAGATGTAGGGTCGTGTTACGCAGACCCAGCTCTGGCCAACCAGGAGATGGGCTGGACTGCCAAGCGAGGCCTGGAAGAGATGTGTAAGTGTGTAGGTGTGTGTATGTAGTGTATGTGTATGTAAGTGTGTGCACATGGTGTGTGTGTGTAAGTGTGTGTGTAAGTGTGTGTGTGTGTAGTGTATGTGTTTGTAGCGTATGTGTGTAAGTGTGTGCATGCTGTGTGTGTGTGTAGTGTAAGTGTGTGCGCATGCTGTGTGTTTGTAAGTGTGTGTGTAGTGTATGTGTGTATGTGTGTGCGCATGCTGTGTGTTTGTAAGTGTGTGTGTGTAGTGTAAGTGTGCGCGCATGCTGTGTGTTTGTAAGTGTACCAGGTAAGTGTGTGTGGTGTGTCAGTGTAAGTGTCTGTGTGTCTGTATGGTGTCTGTGGTGTTGTTTCATATTCCTATTAGTTTATTAGTTTTATTAATAGTATTTAATTAACAAGAATGTAAAATAATTTTATGAACCTACTCTGATTCATGCATACATAGCAAAGTTCTAAACTGGTGTTTATTTGCAGGTGAGGATATATGGAGATGGCAGTCGAACAATCCTACAGGTTACCAGTCTAAAAACACCAAATAGTGTGCTGTCAACGCTTATTTAGACAATCACAACCCTACAACCTACAAATACTGACAAATCTTCAATGAGAAGAGCCTATATTGATGAGAATTATTGAACAGATTAAAGTAGAAACAAAATATTGATCAAATGCACAGATTTACAAACTCAGATTTAATATCGAACACAATATGAACTATGCAAATATTACAAACAAGACATGAAACATACAATATTACAAACAAGACATGAAACATACAATATTACAAACAAGACATGAAACATACAATATATATGATCCAATCATGCTATTACAATATATATATATTAGAAACAATATGCTTTGGAATCAGAATTACAAACAAAATATTATTCATACACAAACACATTAAACCTTTTCTTGTTGTATTGATCATGCAAATCCAAAAACAATTTTCTCTTGACAAATGATTATATACACAAACAACCAAATATTCATTCTGTTTAATTAATTTAACAAATATTATTGAATATTCATATATACTAACACATATATGGTTAGACTATATTCCATTTATGGAATATTTATTATTGTGCATAACAATACAATCTTAATATTAACAGTTCCAATGTTACTTATGTTAGAATATATATTGTATACACAGAGTGGAAATATACTAGTCATGGCACAATCAAAACCCTTGAAGTAATGTGCTAGTATTAGTGTTGGCAATAGTAGACTGTACTATCTGTACGCAGAAAGTGAAGCTGTTTGTGGGATTCATTTATTTTGCTAATCTTTAAATATCTTTGAAAGGAGTGAGACAGTGTGAATTTGCTTGTAGATCTTTACATGTTATTTTTAGATATTGAATATTTTCTAATACGACTCTTTACGAGGGTTTGATGGACATCTTACCAAATCTGTGCCAAGATTATAGATTATTTTCACAGCATCTTGGCACAGATTTGGTAATACATATTCAAAGTTCCCTGATCTCCGTGGAACTAGTTTACAGAGTAACTGGCTTACAATGATTTTTCAGTTAGGCATGGCGAAAAACAGTTTAATTGAAACTAACTTTCTGATGGACGTATAAATTACCAAAGTTGAAAGTCATAATATATGGGAATGATGTTTGCATTCCTGATATAAATATTATTAAGTGAATAAATAACAGGTAATATGTCAGTCGCTAATCGCTTAAATACCTCAAATTCATCAGATAACACTATGTTAAATGGCAACGATTATTTTCTGTCATTCTCAATTGTGTGGATTGGGCATATGTATGCACACAAAAATTAGTCCCATTGAGAATAATCTTTTTACTACTCCGATGTCTTGTAATAGATATCTACGTAATTCTCTGATGCCAATGTATTGATTCAGTATGAAGACGCTAAAGTAGATTTAGTTTGTTTGTCACTCTAGGTTCCTCAACACGACTCCTGTGATATATTGAGCATGACAGCTTTGCACTAATGTAGGCTGCTCCAAGTCCGCTCTGTACAAAGGTTATTTTACTAAGTTAGTGAAGCTTGTAAAACATTTGTAAAGTTTACATGGGGAATATTAATTTAAATGGTGATGCAATTTCAAAGGCATATTGTCAATTTATTTGTTACACTTAGTTGCACAAAGTAGTTTATTAGTAATTGAAATCAAGTGAATTGTTATCTGTATCTGTCACTTTAAAGATGTAGTGATGTGGCTGGGATGGTTGCATATTAAGTTCGTAACGGCCACACCTTAGAGAGACATATTTTAAGTGAAATTTTATTTGTATTATCAATTTTTGGCTTAGTGATGCTCCTACCTCCTAAATCTGCAAGTGGATAAAATGACTGAATGACCAGTAATGTTATGTGTGATGTTATTCCACCATTTTTATTGTCACAAATGAGTGAAAAATTCCCATAATCACAATGTTTGTCTCAAAACACAGTTTATATATTTCACGCTATTACTGGATCGTATTCTGATGGCTGCTACACATGGCTGAAAAATTCCCATAATCACTTACTGTAAATCATGAAATTAATGCGTCACTAATTTAATGCAACCTCTAAATTTTAGACGTAAATGCAACACCAATAAAATGTGAACGGCCATGTTTTCCTCCAAGTCTTACCTTTAATGCACAGCACGGCGGTCGCATTTTTTGCATTAATATTTTGCTTGCATTAATTTCGTGATTTACAGTAATCATCACAATTATTTTCTCAAAACACAGTTTATACACTAAAGCTACTCATCCATGCTTTCCAATTTAGATGTACCCCTTTAGCTTTCCTGGGGAGAATGAAATGTAATTGTGCTAGGCCACGCACGGATACTCCGATAGTAAATTGTAACCGGCCCATCCCTGGTGCAAAGCTAGACAATCAAGTACATGTACCAAATATATACATTAGTATTTTACCTTCCTCAGGGTATACATGGTATATCATGCTGGTGTTTATGATTACATGGAATATAGCATATGCACATGTTTACCATTATGTTGGATATATCATGCACATGTTTACAATTACACAGGGTAAATCATGCACATATTTACCATTGCTTGGTGTATATCATGCACATAGTATTTATCATTGCTTGGGAAATTTGCATATATTTATGATTACTTGTTGTATATCATGCATATATTCATGATTACTTGGGGTATATCATGCAGATATTTATTATTACTCATTGTAGATAATGAAAATATTCATAATTACTTGGGGTATATCATGCTGGGCCCGTATTCTCAAAACTTCACATCTTAAGAACTGCTTAGTCAGTTTAAAAATTGACATAAGCAGAAAACTAGTTCGACAAATTCTTGGTACTTACGATCTTCTGAGGATTTATGACATTTTGAGAATATGGGACCAGATATTCATGAGTACTTGTATATTGGGGTATATCATGCAGATGTTTATGATTACTTATGGTATATCAATTATCATGCATGTCACATGTAACTTACAATTACATGTGTACTAACTTAGTTGTTGAGGGGGATATCATGCATGTTTACCATTACTTGGGGTATCTTGTGCTCATATTTACTATTATTTATACCAATTCCCCATACATACTTTTGTTTAGTTAAACTTTTGGGATAAGTTAGGTAATATTTCTGTAAAGTTTTTGTAAATCTAATTAATGTCTGTATCAGATATAAAATATTTCTTTACATTTTTACTTTAACCCCCATTTGTAAATAATATGTCCTATGTCATTATTAGTTTTGTGCAATATATTTTTTTATTTTGTTTAGCAAATTAGTTTTTGAAGTATTGAGTGCCAAAAATATGCTATGGCAAGAACTCAAAGGTATTATTTTGACTTACTTTGAACATAGTAACTGTAGGTATATATTTTGCATGTCTGATACAAAGTACCTATTTTTAGCTCCAAATGGGCCAATCACATCTAGGTTCTCCGTCCACTGCTTCATTGTATATGGCCAGCAACCAGTCACTATGATCACTATGATGACAACCAGTCACTATGATGACAACCAGTCACTATGATGATAAACAATCACTATGATGACAACCAGTCACTATGATGACAAACAGAGTCACTAATAATGACAGATTCACTTTAACAGAGAATTACTATAATGACCAAAAAAAACCTATAATCACAGTCACTATTATGACAAGTACTATACCGTAATGACAAATAACCACTACTATAATGACGTCACTATTATGACAATTACATAATGATAAACAAGCACTATGATGACAAATGTTATCACTTTATGATGGTTCTAGGACAGCCATAAGTCAGAATAATAACTAGATTTGGGTTCCACTATCACAAGCATGATCTCACCATGGTAAGCTAGAATTGTTTTTGTACTCGTTACTTCCTCATTCTTATTTTTTAGTACGGTACATATTTTTTTAAATAGAGTGATTATTTTATAGCTGGTGATGTGCTAGACTTGTACAGGGTATCATATAAGTGATATTATGTGCCTTTTGCTATACCGTGTGTACTGGGTATACCATTCCATTGTATTATCATCATAATGCTGGGGACAACTGTAAAAGCCCCTAGGCAATTCCTATTTGTCTATGATGCAGAGCATTAAAGAAATGTATTTACAATTTCTTCAGTTTCTTAATTTCACAATTCTTTTCAATTGTTATAGTTTGGCATGAAATGCATTGACACCCATATTACTGTAGGTAGATTATCTTGATAAATACTTCATTATTCCTGGAATGAAAAACAAACAAAAATTAAAGTTTATATTTTACATGCCCTTCTGCATAACATCAAGCTATATGGACAAAAACAAATATTATTGATGTAAACATTTTGAATTTTTTACTTTGGTTAGGTCAGATGAAATAAGAATTTTCTTTTTCATTCCATGAATTATTTAGCGAGATAATCTACCAAATATGGATGTCAGTGCATTTCATGGCAAACTATAATAAGATTGCATGTAGCCTATTCTTCTTAGCATATCACCATGGTCACAGGAAATAGCAATGTACACCTGGGACTCCCTGTACTCAATGATGTAACTCTACGGTAACCGTAACTCAACAATGGTGTAACTCTACGGTAACCGTAACTCAGCAATGGTGTAAATCTACGGTATTCCCGGGTAACCGTAACTCAGCAATGGTGTAACTCTACAGTAACCATAAATCAGCAATGGTGTAACTCTACGGTAACTGTAACTCAGCAATTGTGTAACTACGGTAACCATAACTCGGCAATGGTGTAACTATACGGTAACTGTAACTCAGCAATGGTGTAACTCTACGGTAACCATAACTCAGCAATGGTGTAACTCTACAGTAACTGTAACTCAGCAATGGTGTAACTACGGTAACCATAACTCCTTGAAGACAGATTTCCATCTTTGTAAAGAAATTTACCCTACTTCCGAGGCAAATTACACAAGAAGTATTTTCGAGTTGTTACTCAAAACCAAAATAGTTTACAAAGTAATCTTAAAACACAAGCAGATGAAACAAGGCCCTCTGTGGTGTTGTGGTGTTTTCTCTTAGATTAGTTAGACAATGTATCAGCCGTCAGTGATATCCTGGTCTGTTAGCAGGGTATCAATTAGTGATTGTTGAATTTGTTGCACAAAATGATGTAAACAGGGTGTGTTAGATATATACTCGTACATGGTTTAATATATCATGGGTTGTCAGTTTAGGGCAGGATGAAACCAGCAACAGCTATAGCGCTGAATGTTGCAGTAGACCTGCGAGCACTGGCTGGAATTAGTATTATTACTGCACCATATACACTGTATATAAAATATAACCATGTTCATTTTATTTATTTTTAGGTATCTTTAAAAGTATACTAGTAGTTTCAGATTCCTATGCTCATATACTTATCCATTTCATTAACCCTCTCCCTGCTGGATTAGACACAGACACTGCTCTTTAGGGCATCTTCAGTTGTTTCCAGTATGGAGAGAGTTAACAGAGAGCCCTGGATAGTTGTGGCAATATCTACCAGTCTCGGTATTGGGCATTGTAGTATGTAGTCACGTTTTGTTTTTATTATTAAGTATGCAAATTATATTTACTGTTGAAAAACGGGTGTCAAATATTTTCACTCGGTAGCCTAGACTAAGGGTAAGGATGAGTTATGTGGTTCCCATGTTAAGCTGGATTTTTACTTTTAACAGCGTCGCACTGCGCAACTCGCTAGCACACGCTTACCGGTGTAGCCGGCCCTAGATTGAGCTTCCTTGGGGAGTGTTTTGGGGCTCTAGATTGAGCTTCCTGGGGGAGTGTTTTGGGGCTCTAGATTGAGCTTCCTGGGGGAGTGTTTTAGGGCTCTAGATTGAGCTTCCTGGGGGAGTGTTTTGGGGCTGCTATACCCGTAAGCATGTGCTAGCGAGATGCGCAGTGTTACGCCGGTAAAAATATAAATCCAGCTTTATGCATGCAGGCACTTGAAGTGGGCCATTATTTAGTTGGGTTTTTTTTAATACTATTTTTATTATTTGTGGAGTTATATTTATAAGTGATAATATTTTTGAGAGAAAAAAAAAATAATAAATAGGGACCCACCGACGACATAATAATAGAATATTATGTCATTGATAGATTCCCTTCTCTTTTTTTCTCCAAAATATTCACTACATATAGAAACAAATATATTTAAACCAAAATTACATTTATTACCTGCTTCAATTGCATGTGGTTATGCAATACTGGTTGCCTTGTTGTACAGTACTGGTTGCCATGTTGTGCAATACTGGTTGCCATGTTATGCAATACTGGTTGCCTTGTTGTACAGTACTGGTTGCCATGTTATTCAATACTGGTTGCCATGTTATTCAATACTGGTTGCCTTGTTATGCAGTACTTATTGCCATGTTATGCAATACCAAGTATTATGTAATCCTGTTGTGGGTGTCATGTTTCAAGAAATATTTATTGGGACCAATGACTTTCAATGTATCAAGAATAAGAGGCACTCAATAAAGATCTTCTATGCTATTATGTGTTCTGTTTCACATTTTTACATGGCAATATATTTTTTGGACTGACAAAATATTTAATTAAATTAAAAAATAAAAATAATAAATGAATTAAATAAATAAAAATATTAACCCTCATAGTGAGAATGGGTGTATAGGGCTAACCCACACACCATGCAGGTAGAATGTAACCAAGCTGCAAGTTGCAAATGCGACATGGCACAAGCGACCTACATTTCTTAATGTGAATGAGAGTTTGTTATGTCATGACACTCCCTTCATTCATTGCAACTCCACCGTAATTCCTCTAATAATTCGAACACCTAAATTAATTTCCAAAAATAATTTTCTGACTAAAAATACAAACATGACAAACTTTTTTCAAATTCTAATTTCATATTTCAAATATTTTTTTTGTCTTGCTTTGTTTTATTTATTGAACCTTTCATCACAGCATATGCTATCGTAATATAGTTATATCATTTAGGCCATATTAATAGTTATTTTATTCCCTGCTTTATGGATCCACGGACCCAATTTTTTCAAGTTTAGAAGATATATTTTTTTTCTTTTTCGTAATCTTAGTGTTTAGAAAATTAAAAAAATAATTGTTGAAGGAACAAATCCTAGTAAACAATCATTGAACTTGAACACACAGTCAAAGCCAATATGATTGGTTCCTAGTAAATACAGTAGACGTAGCATATACCAGCCTCAGATAAATCGGACACTCGCCTATAACTGACTGAATCTGAAGTCCTGTCTAATGTCTAAGGTTAACGTTTAAGGTTAACATTTAACGTCTTAAAGGCATAATATCACAGTTGATAGACCTGGATAATGGACAAACGATTTTCGATCTGAGACTAATTGCACTTGATTTATCCACCCACAAGTTGTTATTTAGTGATGTAATTGATCCCCAACACTCGATAGTTACAAAAATAATTATATTTTATATGAAATAGGGGAACGTTATATATATTTTGTCTTTGAAGCATCAACTGAAATATGAACGATTTGAGAGAAAACGTGTGTGCGTATTATATGTTTAAGTCGTACCACTGAGTTATGTCCCTTTGCATATACATAATTAAGAAAATAACAATACAACCATATTCAGGTTGTCTATCAGTGGACTACAGGGGGTTGCATTGGATATGTGTCTACCAAACAGCGGTCGAAAGGTTTTTGAAAGTACAAACATGATTTTATGTATGTCAAGTGAATGTATTTTGCAGTTGTAGCTAAGAACTAGTCCCAAACGACCATAACTATCTGTGATATTATGCCTTTAACGTTTAAGGTTAAATGGCTAAGGTTAATGTTTAAGGTTAACATCTAACGTCTAAGGTAACTGTCTAAGGTCCTGTCTAACGCTAATTATGGCATATGCATATAACAGACTTCGCATATAACGGACACAAATATCCGGTCCCAATGAGTGTTGTATGCGAGGTCTACTGTATGTATAACACAAGTATAGTCTATAACTATTACTTGTTAAGAAGCAGTGCTTTGAAAATAATTACTATTTTGCATTCAGCTCTGGACACTTAAAGTGTACGAAATACACTGGTGTTTATAACGATTATTGATAATTATATCGATCAGTTATATTTATTTTCTGGCAACCATTCAAAATCTCTTAATTGTTATTTTTAACCAAATGGCCAAAATATTCTAAGCAGGGTGTGACACTTTGAAACCCTGTAACCCAGGAAATCAAATAACTATGGCCTTGCTAGATAGTATCAATGTATAAAACTCCAGCAATTTAATTGCCAGACATGACTGGTAAGTCTGAGAAGTTACCCGTCCTCACATAACATATGTTGGCCAGTGATCAATTATATGTATCTTTAAAACTAAAATTTAAATACGACATGTGGGCATGCAAGGCTAAAACTTTACCAGGGGATAAAAATACCTCGTCATGGATGTGCGGACGGGTTCTATTTCGATCACTGACAATATATAATCACTTTGTAAAGATGCTGCCTATTCAATGTTTGCACTGCTAGATCTAGTAGATATGTATACTCATTACCTGAACTTCATAGGAATGTTTTATTAGAATTCTCTATGAAAATTACTAAATAAAAAACGTGACAAATTACATGTATGCTAAATTTCATAATTTATCCATTCAATATTATTTGTTTTCATATATATCCATGCTGTAAGTTACATGTTATTACTACCCGGATATAACATTATTTATATTTGACATGCAGTCAAGTGAGGTAGTAGTCTCTGTATGCACTGAAATGTGTTGACCTCAAAGGAAAGTAGTTTTCTTATCACATCTTCTACTACAGCATTTCCAAACTGTGACTAGTGTGAGTATGATTCTGTACGTCCGTGAAACAATAATGGCTATTAAATAACATTTATTATTTAGATATTTTGTTATTAATTGATGTACTGTATCAATGTAGCAGTTGTATTGTGTAATACGGTAAAATACAGTGTACAAGTAGCCTACTGAGTATGTATTAACGATACTATGGTAATACTTTACCACACATCAAATTATGTGAGGTACCCATTGATCAAGTGATAAACATGTTAAAGAATGTTTTATATATACATGTACCATGATAAATATTTTATGAGTCGCATTTCAATTTGTTGAAGCTTAGTGTGTGTGTGTGTGTGTATGTGTGTATTTTGTTTTGTGTGTGTGTGTTTGTGTGTGTGCATGTGTGTGTGTATGTGTGTGTGTGTGCATGTATTTGTGTGTATGTGTGTGTGTATATGTATGTGTGTACATGTGTGTAGGAGGTAACCGCAACCCCCCCATAGGGGTCTTTACACTTGTCACGTTTATGTCCGGGTTGCCGAGTCTGCGAGTAACCCTATACCATAGCATTCATAAAGCTGTTAACCAACTGTATGACGTAGTAAAATAGCATGACAAAGCATGGAATGGAATGTTTTGTGGCCTGGAGCACTATATAATAGACACTAGTAGTACATTTGTCACGACAATGAATTAACAAAGTGTTAACCCTCTCCATGCTGGACACCTGATTAGTAAATACCCCTGCTCTATATTCTTATACATCTCCAAATACAGAATATAAAGTGTCAACTTGAATCTAGAACTATGATGGTTTTTTTCTTAAAACAAATTTACTATGTACCAACGCATTTACAGCAAACACCACAGAATATTATGAATAATTATTTACTGAATTATGACTTGAAGTTTTATTACCATCTTACTTTGCACTGGGATTGAACACATTTATTGCATCACCCAGACGAACTGTTGCATTGTTTGTCGACATATTTCATGATCAAACATATTTTACCTGAAAGTATGTACTGTATAATATATATTTGTCTATACAAGTATATTGGGCAACAAGCTACATTTTCCACATGCCCCATTTGTTTTTTAATACTGGTACATGTATTTTCATATTTTATTTTATTTTTATATTTTTTTATACACGTATCATGATAAAAATGCAAAAAAATAAAACATTCAAAACATTAAAGGCATAATATCACAGATATTTATGGTTGTTTTGGACTAGTTCTTAGCTATAACTGTAAAGTACATTCACT
>JAUTBZ010141685.1:0-12726 GCA_032361785.1 Lepetodrilus galriftensis | reverse complement strand
ACACACACACACACACACACACACACACACACACACACACACACACACACACACACGCACACACACACACACACACAGACACACACACACACACACACACACACACAGCACTTGCTTTTATTGTGAGTCAGTAGTCAATAATCTCATGAAAATCGGATGATCTACTTGCATATCTTATATTTTAAAACTAAAAGACCACTGTATTGAAGTATTCAGCCAGATTGATCTTTGACCATAGCCAGTCACATGATCACTTCTTTGAGATGTTATTCAGCAGTCAAAAGAATGATGCGATCAGTTTATATTGTATTCAATATCTTATATACATATAGAATTAGATACAGTAGACCTCTACAGAAAAGTATGTTACTCCATAGCACTAAACTGGACACTCGCATATAACGTACTGAATCTGAAGTCCCGGTCCTGTCTAATGCTATTTACGACATATAGTCTAATATGCATATAACAGACTTTGCAGATAACGGACAAAAATAGCCAGTCCCAATGAGTATGTTTTATGCAAGCTCTACTGTACTTTATTCTGTGTGACAATATAAAAACAAGATACAGTAGACCTCGCATAAACCCAACACTCACCTATAAACATACTGAATCTAAAGTCCCGGTACCGTCTAACGCTAATTACGGTATATGCATATAACGGACTTCGCATATAAAGGTAAAATATAGCCGGTCCCAATGAGTACGTTATAATATGCGAGGTCTAGTGTACATTCAAAAGCGCATCATTCTTGAAATGGATACATTATTATTGTAAACGAATCCTAGTAATACTACATGTATGTACACTATGTAACATATAAACACAAGGTGAACACAATGATGTGGTATCCAGCACGGCTCGACACTGACTGCTACTTCTAGCTAATCTAAACACTAATAGTTTGCATAGTAAAACCATAAAATATAGTACAACTGAACATAAGATTACGCTTTCTTTGCAAACTCCTCAATAATATACACAGCAAATACTGGAGACTCGCCAGTATATATCAAATAAAAGTTCAATAATGCCAGTGCGTAGTTGTTGAACATAATGCTGGATAATAATGGGGAGTAAATTTTACTAACTATTGGGTAATTCAGTGGATATCTCAGATATTCCATGCCCATCAGGCATCGAGATTATTAAACCTTTCCAGTAAATTTCAAATTTCAAGCTCAAATTTTAAATGAGGATTTGTGACGAGCAACTATGAAAAAAGGAAAAATGGGAGACAATTCTCGTGATGTATTCATCTACAGAAAAGTATGTTACTCCATAACACTAAAGGGAGGCTATTTCCTCGGGAGGTCCGTCCAATCGATGGCTTCCTTCCCTTGCTGCTTTAGAAGAGCGTTGCACTGTGAGAAATGTCCGCAGCCGAAGAATCCGCGATGAGCGGAGAGAGGCGACGGATGTACGGCCTTCAAGACGTGGTGCTTCTTCTGGAACAAGTCAAAACATTTGTCTACTCAGTCCAATTCATCATCATCCTATGTACAGCTGGTTGAAATTAACAATAATACTGGGGTGCGTTCAGGACAGACT
This sequence comes from Lepetodrilus galriftensis, assembly GCA_032361785.1. NCBI lineage: Eukaryota > Metazoa > Mollusca > Gastropoda > Lepetellida > Lepetodrilidae > Lepetodrilus > Lepetodrilus galriftensis. The sequence continues at coordinate 11,171 of JAUTBZ010141685.1, read as the reverse complement.
ACAATTTTATACTTTTTGCTACATAAGCGCTACAATAGTCGTTCAGCACTGGTAGTACTACGTAGTGCTACTTTTTGCTTCGGCCTGTAGTATTTGGTAGCAAATAGTAGGAACACCCAAAGTATGAAGGGAATGGATGCATGTGTAAACCGATTTCCTGCTATTTTGCTACTAAAGCGTTCAGCCAGTCGCTACATTTAGAAAAGTAGAATATTGTAAAGTATAAATTTGTATTATGTCCTGAAGGCACCCCTGATGTTACAAAATAGATAACAACTAAGACCATGCATGGACACCCTCTCTGGCTGCGAGGTGATACATCATCTTCTGGACGAGGAATAGTTGGGAAATGATACCATAATTTCATGCTCCTTTCTTCTGGGCACAAGCTTACCGTGTCAATGCATGCTCCTTTCTTCTGGGCACAAGCTTACCGTATCAATGCATGCTCCTTTCTTCTGGGCATATGCTCCCCACAACATGAAGACAACGCCAGAGTTATGTTTGTTCAGCCAGGAGATGACGGCGTCAGTGAACTTCTCCCAACCCTTGCCGGCGTGTGAGTTGGCGTTGGAGGCTCGAACAGTGAGACAGGCATTTAGCAGCAAAACGCCTACAGCAACCAAACAGGTCGAGTCATCAACACAACATATGAATCATGTTAACACCAATAGATCAGTAGCCCAGCCCACCAGTAACCTAAATCTTACCCTGTCTAGCCCAGCCCACCAGTGACCTAGATATTACCCTGTCTAGCCCAGCCAAACAGTGACCTAGATCTTACCATGTCTAGCCCAGCCCACCAGTGACCTAGATCTTACCTTGTCTAGCCCAGCCCACCAGCGTGCCGTGACCTGGGTGTTTGAAGCCATCAATGTCTTTAGTGAGCTCTTTGAACATGTTTACTAAGCTGGAAAAAACATGGATGGAAGTTCTTTAACATGATGAGCATACACACATAGTCTAGGAAAATAACGTGTTCTGTGAAGAATCATGAGCAAACATCTGACTGGTGTTTGAATGTATTCAAGGGGAGATAACCTAGGATATGACATATCTACCCTGGAGCTACACAGTGAACATGGTGAAGTACTGGCTAGAGATCAGGCCCGCTAACAGATTGGAACCGTGGCGTGACTATCGGATTAGAAGTAGCGACGATATAAAGCAAACGTCTCATTTACCGGAAACTATGTGAACGCTATGCGCGAATATGGGAAACGATACGGAAAAGAAACGTGATATCGGAGCCAGAGCAGAACTATAGAAGCTGTATGCGGAAAGACATTCACGACAAGATAAGTAGATTGGCCGCCCTTTCCTTTCTGCATACGGCTCCTATACGTTCTGCTCTGGCTCCGATATCGCAGGGTTTTTCCGTATCGTTTCCCATAGTCGCACATAGCATTCACATAGCGAGACATAATTTCCTATAATTGTGCATAGTTTCCAGTAAATGAGACGTTTGCTTCATATCGTTGATACTTCTAATCCAATAGTCATGCTACTGTTCCAATCAGTTGGGGGGCCTGTTTCTTATCATTTGCAACTGTTTCCCCCGAAACAGCACAACTTGTAATGTGACTCAATAATTTGTTTTAATCAATTTTTTGAAGACACTGTGAAGTTCAAGTGGCATGTTTATTCCCATTTTACTAGTACATGTAAAAGCCTTTCTGTAATATTTAAGAACAATGTAAAGTTGTAAACCAATGTTATTGTGTGTGGATGTAGATCAAGAAACTGGTGTACGTATACCTGACCCGATACGCTGAGGAGCAACAAGATCTGGCTCTTCTGTCCATCAGTACATTCCAACGAGCTCTCAAGGTACGAGCGTGTATTCTCTATCTATTAACTTGTAATTATCTCATGTCTATCTTCTCATATATCTATTTTGGGGAGGGAGAGCTTTAGGGATCAGTACAACATGACAATAACTCAGGCCTCAAAGTTACAATTTTTTCCAATGAGCCATTTGGCTCCTGCACAGACAGAAACACTTGAAATAAGTGAAATACAAAATTAGGTCGCCATGGCTCCTAAATTAGTCACTAAATTGAGCCCTGTTAAACTCGGTGTGTAATTTTTTGAAATTGTCGAAATTGCATTCCATTTATGTACAACACTGATAGAGATTGTTAAATACGACACCCCACATCAACGGAAACTTTATTTTCCAGGATCCGAACCAGCTGATCCGAGCGAGCGCCCTGCGAGTACTGTCCAGTATCCGAGTGTCGGTCATCACGCCCATCATGATGCTGGCCATCAAGGAGTCCGTCATGGACATGTCTCCGTACGTCAGAAAGACGGCCGCCCACGCCATCCCTAAACTCTACAGGTCAGAACAGTCGCAGAGTACTCACCGTCCAAATCAGTAGTTTTATTTTCCAAGTCAGGTCTTCTGCAGATCCGTAAATTTGAAGAATTAAATAATTATTTCCGTAGTTCCTTTTAATTTAAGTTTGGTTATTTTGGTTAAAGATGAACTATAAAAATCCCTTAAAGTGACTTATAAAGATACAATCATATAACTAATTAGTTTGTGTAGTATATATTGTCATGGTTAATTTAAATATTCTTGATGTCGTGATATCTTTGGAGTTTTCTGTTCCTTCATCTGTTGATATCCCAGAGGTTTTCTATTGCAGCCTTGATCCTGAAACTAAAGATCAGCTGATTGAAGTGATTGAGAAACTACTTGGTGACAAAACAACGGTAATATTTTCTTGTGCGAGGACCTTTTCATTGAAATACTTTATCAACATTAGCACCTCATTATTGTCCCTTTCATAAGCTACACGTCATGTTCATAAGCTACACGTCATGTTACGTCATGTTCATAAGCTACACGTCATGTTCGATATAAATAATCCTTGAAAGTACGTCTCAACTGCAATTTACACCTAAAATGTTGGGCAGTAATTTTATGACATGTTAAGTTCATCGGCAGTGAAGCAGAATTTAATTGTGATGATTAACTGACATTCACAGTCAAATTAACATTAAGAATAGGAGTACTGTCATGTGACATGTGTGTGTTTCTCAGGCATTGATAGAAACCTAAGTATAAAACTTACTAGCCCTAATAGTGATACCAATAACAAATGTTATGAATTTCTACTCGCCCTCAGAATACCTTTAGCATTGGGAGATTTGACCCGGGCTAGCAGACTATTGGGAGATTTGACCCGGGCTAGCAGACTATTGGGAGATTTGACCCGGGCTAGCAGACTATTGGTAGATTTGACCCGGGCTAGCAGACTATTGGTAGATTTGACCCAGGCTAGCAGACTTGGGAGATTTGACCCGGGCGGCTATTGGGAGATTTGACCCTGGATTCTGTTTCTGTTCAGCTGGTGGCAGGAAGTGCGATCCAGGCGTTCGAGGAAGTCTGCCCCGAACGCATTGACCTGATCCACAAGAACTACCGCAAGATGTGCAACCTGCTGGTGGATGTGGAAGAGTGGGGTCAAGTGGTCATCATAAACATGCTGACCAGATACGCCCGCACACAGTTCCTCAACCCCAACGAGACGGTACGTAGCTCTCCTGGCAGGGACTCGGCAATTGTCTCTGTACTCTCAGACCAGTACTCAGGCCAGTACTCAGGCTAGTACTCAGGCTAGTACTCAGGCCAACACTCAGGCCAGTACTCAGGCCAGTGGTTCACAAACAAGTCAATGTTTCTCGGAAAAGTCACGCTAAAACAATCAATTCCAGAAAGTGCTTGTAGCAAATTACAATAGTCGTAACTAGCTCATGCATAGAGGTTCACAACTATGACAGAGCTGCAATCATTTGGTGGGACAGGACACAGATCAATGTTGTTCTGTTCTCCAGGACACAGTGGACGACGTCGACAAGCCGTTCTACGAGGACTCTGACAAGTCGTCCGAGGAGGAAACCGACAAGCCAGACGAGCTGAAGAAGAAGCCGTACATCATGGACTCCGACCACCGGCTTCTCCTCAGACAGGCTAAACCATTGCTCAATAGCCGCAATGCAGCAGTGAGTCCGCACTTCGTCTAAACGTGTCATCTAAAAACAAATTGTTATTTCTTTATTTTTTATTTAATTTGTTGTTGTTGTATATTTTTTAACCAATGCATTGTTTTTGTTACCTCAGCCTACTTATGAAACTCAAAGCATAATTAAAACAATCCAGCATGTCGATGGCACGGCATACTTTACATGGCAGTATACCATTGACAGTGCTGAAGTATATTCAGTGTTATGCGATGGTCTCGCTAGGTTGTGATGGCAGTATAGCATTGACAGTGCTGAAGTATATTCAGTGTTATGCGATCTTCTCTCTAGGTTGTGATGGCGGTTGCACAGTTGTACCACCACTGCGCCCCCAGAGCGGAGGTGGGCATCGTGGGGAAAGCTCTCATTAGACTTCTCCGCAGTCACAAGTAAGTTCATTCCCGCTGTAATCTTTGTAAAATAATCCCTTTATTTGTATTTAACTTTTTAATATCATTAGCTAATATCATTAGCGCACGTGCATCAGCCGGGGCTCCTACATCCGGGTTCTTGTGCGTGCTTGTTCACGACACTTTATGCTGGTCAGGCGAGCAGGACCGTTACAGTTCAGTTATTGTCCTTGGTTTGTCAGCACCCCAGGTTATCTCATTTGTCAGTAACCCAGGTTATCTCACTCCATATTTTTAATTTAAAGGCATATTTTTCCCCTTATATTCTAGATTTCTTTGTCGTTGATATTTTCAGGGAGATCCAGTATGTTGTCTTGAGCAACATCGCTACTATGACCATCAAAAGGAAGGTCAGTAAAGTATTTACATTGTTTTTGTATAATTGTATTCGTTACAAGCCATTGTTTTAACTATAAATCAGATTGTACATTTCATTGTACAACTATATTAAAAACATTCTATGAAAAAGTTTCTATTAACAAGTATCTATTGTTATATTATTATTCCCGTGTTATTATTATTTATATTATTAATATTATTATTGGTGTCATGTTTTACCTTTGTGTTTTCCTAGGGGATGTTTGAACCATTCCTGAAGAACTTCTACGTGAGATCTAGTGACCCTCTACACATCAAACTCCTTAAGGTGAGTTGTGTCTCATGACCTCCCTACTTAAGGTCAGTTGTGTCTCGTGACCTCCCAGGAATTATTTCTAGTTTTCCATTCTCTGATTGTCATCACATGTTCTGAAATACTCCTGCAGTGATGTTAGACAACCTGCAGTGATGTTAGACAACCTGCAGTGATGTTAGACAACCAATTAATCAATCCACCAAAATCCACCTACCTTGAGACATTCATGATACTCTGCCTGATTCACAGCCTCAGGAATTGTCTTCCCATGGCAAAGTAAATAACATCCTTGTTACCGTTATACTCATTATTTGTTTTGCGAATAATTAGGAGCCAAAGGCCCCAGGGACCCAACAATAATGTTTGCAAAAGTTACCTTTCTGACGCGGTTATGATAGTATGCACAGTGCAGTTATCATCCTTGGTTGGATAACCTTTTTCCACTCCTTTTCTGATGATTAAAATATGTATAAATAAAAAATCCTTGGTTTGTCAGTATCAGCAGGTGCTTTAAAGTTTACTGCAACATTCAGATTGTTGTAGGTTTCCTCCTTTCTTAAAGTGACAAGCCATGATATGAGTGACTCTTTAAAGTGACTCCAAACCCCAATTTAAGAAAAATAATGATTTTCTATTTTCAGCTAGAGATTTTGACCAATTTAGCAACCGAGACGAATATATCTACTATTCTGAGAGAATTGCAGGCAAGTAAAATAATCTGGTTGTAAAATGGATCACTTTTTGAATATTGTTTTTGCTCTGTTTCCATCATGAAATATATTCATCCACTCTATCAAATGAGCCTGGCATTCACTTGAGTCTAAAATACAAATGTTTTGAGTTGTAATAGATTCTGTTTCAGACATATATTCTGAGTTTTAATTCCTTCTGTTTCATATGTTCTGAGTTTTAATTCCTTCTGTTTCAGACATATGTTCTGAGTCCTGACAAGGAATTCGCAGCTGCTACAATCCAGGCCATTGGACGATGCGCCAGCAACATCTCGGAGATCACCGACACATGTCTGAACGGACTCGTCCACCTCATGTCTAACAGGGACGGTACGGCCAACTTCTCTCTTCATTAACCCTCGCCCTGCTGCAGTATGTACAGGCATTGCTCTTTAAGTTTTGTAACGGTGGCACCAGATTTATCGGGGTTTTTTCTTTTGTTTCAGAGAGCGTTGTTGCAGAAAGTGTTGTTGTTATCAAGAAGCTTCTGCAGATGAACGTGAGTGACATTGTGTGACGTTGCTCTGACGTCATCTCTAGCATGTCTCCCCATTTAAACTGTATGCTGCTTGGTATTGTGCCAACCTTTCTCCACCTACTTGAGGCACACATTCTACTATTTGCCATCTTTACCCATTTTCTAAGACCAATTGAAATCTTGTATAGTTTTAGAATAATTAAGCTTATAATTTCTCCTGCCTGACTACTATATTTAGTAAAACAACTTTGCTGTTCACTATAAAAGCATTTCTGAGAATATATATTAATCCTTAATAATACACATGTAAATATATATTCTGGCCTCGAAACTATGAAACTTTTTTGTATGATTTCATGCTCAACTCAAGTATTGTTCACAAATCTTAATATAAAATTCTGCTTGATTGTGACATCTTACTCAAAATGTTTCGTAATCTCCAGGTCAAATCCATTTTATACAATTTGTTGTATTCAATTTTAATTGTTCTGCATGTAATCACGATACCTTCAACAATCTATTGAGCTTTCTGTCTTTGGTATGCATTGTGGTAATTTAAACGTTGTGATATGTGTATCGTTTCCAGCCTAAAAGCCAGAAGAAAAGGGTATAATAATAATATTGCAAATTTGGTCTTGGTTCTTTCAAATATATTATGATGCTCGCTGTCGGTCAAAATGCAACATCTTAGCTGAAGTAGAAACATTAAATGTGCATATATTGTATTGTTTCCATGTCACAAATACAAATGTATAGAGAATAATGACAAGAATACCGAATACATCAATCTCTAGTCATTTGTCATAATATTTTCATCTCCACAGTAGAAATCTTTTCTACTTTGACTTTACTAATTTTCTACTTGGCTCACTTGATTCAAATACCTTCGAGGTAAAATTTTGAGATTAATCTGGTTACAGTAACAAGAAATATGTTCTGTTGTTGAAAACGATTGTTGTTGCTGCTGACTGACTGCAAACATCATGGGTACAGGCAATGCATGTGCTTCTTGTTTGGTGATTGTCGTGGATTCCTGATGATTGTTCTGGGTCCTGATGGTTGTCTTTGTGAAGTTCCTGGGGTCTGGTGATTGTAAGATTGTCCCTGGGACCGTTCTAGATCAGGTTTTCTGTCCCTGGGGCCGTTCTAGACCACGTTTTTATTTCAAGAAAGGGTCCTACTGCAGCCCGAGCCTAAATCATGATTTACGCCATTTTTCTTTCTTTCTTCTTTTAAAAAATTTACTGATTTATTTATTGGTTATTTTTTATTTTTTATTTTTTTAAGCCATCTTCCTACTATAGCAGGAAATGACAATAACCTTGATTTTATGCCCGGCCTAACGTACGACCCTTTCATGAAGGGTAGGCTAGTACTCTAGTACAAGTTTGAAGACCCATAGTACCAATTGTCTTAGAATGCACATACATGGTACCATTCTTAGTTGTATTGGAACCAGTCATAATGTAACTAATGCCTAGAAATAGACATACTTTTAGTTTTATTTAAGGAATGGGAATACCTTTAGTTTTAGCCTTGAAATGGGAAAATCTTTAGTTTTAGCTAGGAAATGGGATTAACTTTAGTTTTAGCTAGGAAATGGGATTACCTTTGGTTTTAGAGTTTTAGCTAGGAAATGGGATTACCTTTGGTTTTAGAGTTTTAGCTAGGAAATGGGATTACCCGGTACCTTTAGTTTTAGGCTTTAGCTAGGAAATTGGATTACTTTTCGTTTTAGCTAGAAAATGGGATTACCTTTAGCTATGGATATGGGAAAACCTTTAGTTTTAGCCTGTTAATGAGGATTCCCGCAGCGACGTTAAACTCCATATTCACTCACTCACTCACTGTTAATGAGAATACATAGGAAGAGCCTGAGTTTTGTTGGGGCCTGTGCTGTTGAGCCGATGCCTGGGAATGGAAATAAACAGCATAATATTCATATAAATATTACTGCTGATGGTGTATTCATATCAAATATCACTGCTGATGGTGTATTTATTATATAGACTTGCTTATATAGCTGCTGGTTGTAAAATCTGAGGAAATAATTTCTACAAACACTTCAAATTAATGGAAAATCTGAATGGAAGTATTCCTTCCTAACCTGACTCGTTCACTAAGCAACTGTGATGTATGTAATCTTCTATAACGGACACGTTCCACGGAGCAGGCTCGTCGCATGTAGCGGAAAGATCTGTGCTGCAACGTAAATCATTAATTAACTAACTGCATTATTGACACACACAGCGATCAGTTGTGAGCGGAGAGAGTTTGGCGTATTCACGTATTTGCGTGTGATGATGTTGCAGCCTTCGGAGCACAAAGGGATCATCATCCACATGGCGAAGATGGTGGACAAGATCATGGTGCCGATGGCTCGTGCCAGCATCCTGTGGCTGATCGGCGAGTACAGCGAGCGAGTACCCAAGATAGCCCCGGACGTGCTCAGGAAGTTCGCCAAGAGCTTCATTCAAGAGGTAATTATTGGTGACATTTGACGGCAGCACTATTCAGCTAGATTTTAAAGCTATGCATCTCTCTTGTAACCAAGGGTTTGTGCTGGAGTTTAGACCTGATCGTGTTGTCCATAGTTGTAGAGATGGAAATCAGGCCTCCAGATTACGAAATATTTGGAGTACAATTTCATGCTCAAGCTCAAAATTTACATAATGTTTAACCTTCTCCCTGCTGAATAAAATCAAAGTGTTCTATTTCTGCATGTAATTGGGCACGTTAACTCACCTTCAGCAGAGAGAGGGTTAATGAACAAAACTTTGAGGTTTCGTAATCTCGAAAGCCAGGCCTGGTGCAATGTCATGTGTCCTTTATTATACTACATTGTGTATCTTCTTCATGTGTTAGGTGTTAGGTGCATGTACTAGGTGCACTGTTGATGGTGTAAGACTACTGATATGACCCAGTCATTAAGCCCAGGCCCCCGAGATTACGAAACTTTTCTGAGTACGATTTCATACTCAACTCAAAAGTTTGTTCATAAAACGTCTTGTGACATCATAGCCTGAGCACAAAAACATACTCAGGCTATGATGTTACATGTCGTTTTATGAACAAAATTCTGAGTTGAGTATGAAATCGTACTCAGAAAGGTTTCATAATCTCGGGGCCAGGCCTAGTGCTGTGTGGTGCGTCCACTATGCTGCTAGATGATGTGTATCTTGCACACTACAGGAGGACATTGTGAAGCTGCAGGTGCTGAACCTGTCGGCCAAGCTGTGCATCACCAACCAGAAGCAGACCAAGCTGCTGTGTCAGTACGTGCTCAACCTGGCCAAGTACGACCAGAACTACGACATCCGCGACCGCTCGCGCTTCCTCAAACAGCTGGTGCTGCCCGGCGAGAACAACTCTGCTCTGGCCAAGTACGCCAAGAAGATCTTCCTGGCCACCAAGCCCGCTCCTGTCCTGGCGTCAAAGTTCCAAGGTGGGTGGAGCTTGTAGGAGAGTATCGTCGCCTATGGGTGAAATGTTCCCACCGCGACGTGACACATTAATTCTATCAATGTAGGAAAGTCGATTCCACAGGGATCCTGGTTGTAGTGATCGCGCCTCTAGGTCATTTCATCTAACTGCACTACACTTATTAGACTTACCATCAAATGGCTGTATTTTGTAGCAGTGAGATATCAAAGCGTTATCGTAGGCACTGATAGTGATAGTCCAATCTGTATGGTACTGACATTTTAGTAATTTTTAATTAATTGCAAAATTTAGATTTATTTCGTGACTGTAGTTATATTAAGGATTCTGTTCTTGCATGTTGATTTGAAACCTTGGATGCAACTAGATCAGGAGGGAAGTAGCATAGATTCGTTCGTAGTTGCATAAGTTTATGTCCTTTTCAGGTATAACATTGTTGTCTAGGGCTCTGGACTATCATATGCCCAACGTACAGGCAACCTACTTTTAGCACCTTTGATGCCTTTGCAACTTTCCATGATCTACGGGCAAGTAATAACTCAAAATGTCAGTCTGGAGCGCCGATTGTAATAACTACATGAGCTTGTATTAATCCAGTTTTCGTGCACTCCCCAGATCGCGACCACTACCAACTGGGGACACTGTCCCACCTGCTGAACACGCGGGCCCACGGCTACCAGGAGCTCCCGGAGTGGCCCGCGGAGGCCCCCGATCCCGCGGTGAGAAATGTGGAGGTGCCTGCGGTGTGGACCGAGAAGAAGAAGATCGTGGGCAAGAAGAAGAAGGGAACCGCGGATCTCAAGTCCTTCTACTCGGACTCAGACTCCAGTGATGAAGGTACTCGCCCTGCTAGGAATACTGCAATGCTCATATTAACACTATATCAACACTGATAGTTTGAATACTTTATCATTGAAAGAATCTTGAAATCTGATAATTAAAAAGTGAACACTTTCGATGTTTCTGTTTCAGATGAGTCTGATGAGGAAGACTCCGAGAGTGAAGAGGAAGAAGATTCAGAGGAAGGTGCGGAGATTTCCGAAGTTGAGGAGGATTCGGAGGAAGAGGAAGATGAGGAGGAGGACAGTGAGGAGGAAGTAGACTCCAGCGAGGAAGAAGAGGAGTCGGATGAGACGAGTGAGGAGGAGTCATCTGAGGAAGAAGTCATCGTCAAGAAAAAGCCAAGCAAGGTTTGTCAACTTTTTCCAAATTTATCATCTGATCTCTTTGTGTCAATTTACTGGTAACATTCTGCAATATTCAGGGATGATAATCTTTGCAGATTTTGACTCGGGGACATAACTCAGTTGTACGACTTAAACATATAATACGCACACGCAACGTTTTCTCGCAAATCGTTCATATTTTAGTTGATGCTTCAAAGACAAGATATATAGCGGAACGTTCCCCTATTTCATATAAAATATGATTATTTTTGTAACTAT
>JAUTBZ010141674.1:0-12727 GCA_032361785.1 Lepetodrilus galriftensis | reverse complement strand
GAGACTGTTCATGAACGAATGTGACCTTACTATTCAAATCGTCAATGAGAACGGATCTCCACAATTCGTTTTTGGGGATAGAGTCGAACTTCTAATCAATATTCAGGTCCATAAAACCTTCCAATGTAAAAAAATAGAAACCACTCTTTTCTGGAAAACACATGGAAGAGGTAATATCGATAAGGGAAGCGAAAAACACTTCGAAATTCCCGGCCAGGAGTTTACACCAGGCTTTTACTCGTTCAAACAAATTCTAACTCTACCTCTAGGCCCTGCCTCGTTTCATGGGAAATTTGTGAACCTCGATTGGTACATTAATGTTTGTGTCGCAATTCCGTGGGCCCGTGACATCAAAAGGGGACAGGATTTCATTCTGAAAAAACCGGAAGACCAACCTGAAAAAACCGCTGAACGGGAATTATTCGCCACCTCCCCCGCTCCAAAATTCGTAACCAGTATGCAGAAATTTTTCTTTGGGGCCGCCGCCTTTTTCCCGTTTTTGGGGTTCTTCTTTTTGAGGGGACTCTTCTACGAATTGGGCGCTTTGGGGCTCTTCTCTTTACTCTTGGCTATCATTCAATACTTGAAACCCGAAGTTTTTGGGGAAATCATTTTCGATGTCAATCCGAGCGAGATAGTACCCAAGCAAAAACTTAATATCGGTGTCCTTTTCACACCATCAAAATCTTTTCTGATCCATAGAATTTCAGTCACGCTTATCGGCGAAGAAAAGGCGAGTTCTGGGACCGGTACAAATATTAGGGATTTCCGCAATGTCTTTTTTAGCCAAGAGCATATCCTTTCCCAAGAGCTCACTACGCTAGCGAAAAAAGAAATACGATTAGTAGATACTTTTAGTATTCCGAGTGACCTCGATCCCACCGCTGATTTCGGATCCAACGCGATCACCTGGTACCTTGTATACCGTATTTTTTATGGGAAAAATAAAGAGAGAAACTATCGCAAAGAAATTTACATTAGATAAAAAAAATCACGACTCGGATTAACCAAATCGTGATCTAACTCGAAGCAAACTTCCTTAGAGCGATAAAGAGGAGAGGGTGTCCAAGATGAGTTCAAGAAAATTCTGGCCGCTGGTCTTTTTGAAGCAGATGAGGATGAAGAGGAATTTCGTTTTGCTTATAGAACGCTTCCTACTTTTTAAGATCTCTTTTGTAATCAATACGGTGAAGACGATCCCAGTCTTCAGGTAAAGGAATCTTTATCGCATTCAAATCATCGAGCAGCTTCCTCACCGACCAATTTTCGGAGTCGATATTCTGCAAGACACTTTTTATCGCACTCCTATGAAAAGCGGAAAACAAAGGAAGCCAAAGCTTTCCATCATGAAAAGCGATCGCTGAACCTTCTTTACCCTCAAAAGCATCCAACCACGCTAAATCAAAATCTAAAGTGTCGCAGGGAACAATAAAAATCCATTCCTTGACGCAGTGTTCGAGCGCCGCCGAAATCCCTGCCAAAGGTCCTTCTCCCGCTAAATCGTGAATCGTATTCATCTGATAAATCCGAAAATCCCGTGGTGCTTTTGCAACCACGGTAGCTTCGCCCAAAGAAGAAAAACGATCACGGACGTGTTCGATTAACGCTTTGTCTTTGTAGACAAAACTCGCTTTATCTTCGCCGAAACGTGACGATTTTCCGCCAGCGATAATGTATAGACTCACGTTCTGAATTGAAAAGGCAGGCATACGAACTCTTTTTCTCTAAATACAAGTTCTCTAAATACGAGTTCTCTACGAGATTCTCGATCTATATCATGAGATACTTCTTAGAGTCTCGACTTTTTTACAAAGATTTTGTAAGCAGGATACTACCCATAGCGAGCTGAGAAAAGATGGCCACTGAAATTGATCAACTTTGTGTAAATACGATTCGAACCCTTTCAATAGACGCCGTTCAAAAAGCGAATAGTGGCCACCCAGGAGCACCAATGGGACTTGCCGCCTGTGCATATACTTTGTGGCAAAAGCACCTTCGTCACAGCCCTTCAAACCCCACATGGTACAATCGCGATCGCTTCGTGCTTTCCAACGGTCACGCATCGATGCTTCTTTATAGTTTGCTTCACCTTACGGGATATGAGCAGATGACCATTGATGAAATCAAAAACTTTAGACAATGGGGAAGTGCAACTCCTGGTCATCCCGAAGTGGGTCACACAGAAGGTGTGGAAATGACCACCGGACCTTTGGGGCAAGGAATCTCTACGGCCGTTGGAATGGCCATCGCCGAGGCACAGCTTCGTGAACGGTATGATGGACTCATCGATCACTACACCTACGGTATTTGTTCAGATGGCGACTTGATGGAAGGCGTCTCTTCTGAAGCATGCTCTTTGGCAGGTCACCTCGGATTGGGGAAACTTATCTTCCTCTTCGATGATAACGAAATTACCATCGATGGGCGTACCGATATTTCTTTTACTGAAGATGTACTAAAGCGCTTCGAAGCCTATGGATGGCATGTGGATCACGTCCATGACGGCAACGATATTGATGCCATCGATTATGCGATTCAAAACGCAAAAAATGAAACTACGCGTCCAAGTCTCATCTCGATACGAACCGTCATCGGCTTTGGATCCCCCAGCAAGGCAGATAAGTCCGCTGCTCACGGGTCTCCTTTGGGCGACGAAGAAATCGCAAAAACCAAAGCGGCATATAACTGGGATCACCCTCCTTTCTTTGTTCCAAAAGAAGTGGCCGATCATATGAATGCGGTAGCCGCTGGGAAGAACGTTGAAGAAGGGTGTCAGAAAAAAATTGGATCCTACGATTCAATGGAGCCACGAAAGTATAACTCTTTACTACGTCGTATATCCGGAGAACTCCCTGAAAACTGGGCCGATAACCTACCGGTTTTTGAACCTGATGAAAAAGGATTGGCTACGCGCGCTTCTGGCGGAAAGATCGTCGAATATTTGTTTGGTATCCTCCCTGAACTCACTGGGGGTTCTGCCGACCTCGCCGGGTCTACAAAAACACTTCATGAGCAATTTGGACTCATCAAAAAAGGGAGTTTTAACGGACAAAATATTCACTACGGTGTGCGCGAACACGCCATGGCCACCATCGCAAATGGCATGTGTTTACACGGCGCCGTCCGCGGTTTTGGGGCAACCTTTCTCGCTTTCGCCGATTATATGAAACCTGCGCTTAGGCTAGCCGCGTTAAGTAATGTCCCCTCATTAATGGTATTCACACACGACTCCATCGGCTTAGGCGAAGACGGACCCACCCATCAACCCACAGACCAAATCGCAATGTTGCGAGCCCTACCCAACTACTTTGTATTCCGGCCCGCCGATGCCAACGAAACTGCGGTGTGTTGGAAAGAAGCAATCGAAAGAAAAACGGGACCCTCCTGTTTGGTGCTCACGCGACAGAATGTACCCACCCTTGATGCAGCCGCGTTGACCCAAATCGGTGACGCCTCAAAGGGCGCCTACGTGGTCTCCGATGCCGAAAACGCTGAAGGAATGATCATCGCAACCGGTAGCGAAGTTTCACTTGCCATCGAAGCTCAAAAAGTCCTTGCCGCAAAAGGTAAAAAAGTTCGCGTGATCAGCATGCCTTGTTGGGAATTATTTGAAACCCAAGACGCCGACTATCGCGAATCTATTTTCCCCTCAACGATGCATAAACGTATCGGCGTAGAAGCTGCCTCTCCTTTCGGATGGGAAAGATACACATGGGGAATCGATCGTATGGTTTGCGTAAAAGCCTTTGGTGCCTCTGCGCCGGCTCATATCGTTTTCGAAAAAATGGGCTTCACCGCCGAAAAGGTCGCCGCAAAATTCGAATCTCTAAAATAACTCTCCGCTCAAAAACGAGACCATGTTCATCGTGAGCGCCAAAAATAACATGGTCGTGTATTTTCGTTCCAAAACATAGAAAAGCACAAAAGATTCTACAATGGAAATCAAGATTTCGATGGGGAAAAGCGCAAGAGTTGTTGTGGGCATAAATTCATAATAGTAATTTAGCCATAAAAAATACCCAAAAATAGGATGGGTAATTAAACTCGCCAGCGCTCCTGCGTAGAGTTCCTTCTTTGACCGAAACCCTAAAAGAAACATCACCGAGAGCTCTATAAGAAGCGTCAAAAATAAAGCATAAAAGTAATTCCCAAAGGTCATGTTTTCTTTCTCGCCTTCTTCACATGAAAAAGAGCGCTACCTATCCCGGCGAAAATAACGAAAAGATACCCGCTTGGGAAAAGAAGAAAGGAACTCAAGGCCAACAAGGCGCCGAGAATCGCACCCTCGCGATGGACCCGAAACATATCGATCATAACGCCCAAAAAGGGCTGCAACCCAAAGGCCAAAAGGCTATAAACCATCACTAAAAAAGAGACCATTTCTAAATCATAAGCGTGAAAATCCGTAGCCCAGAAAACCACAGAGATCGTAGAAAAATCCATTACGCCATGCGCAAGACTGAATCCAATAAGGGAGTGTTTCGTATTCATAATTCGTTGTGACGGCGAAGTTATTTCTTTGCTCAAAACTAATTTAATTTATTTTGGGCCCTAAAAAACCTTATCTCGTCCACTAGTCTGGGAGCCACAGGTGTACAGGAACAGATCGTCGTTAAGTGATGGCCTTTTGCAAACAAGCTACAAGATCGCGGACCGGATTAAAAGCGCGTTGAATATAACGAAAGCCGCTTCTTTCCCTGGCGATCTTGAGGGTTTTGTCCTAGATTCACGACGGTTTCGATACGAGGAGCCTATGAACAAATTTCTCTCGCTTTTAATCTTCAATTTCACTTTCTTTAGCGTAAATCTAATTTACGCTAAAACGCTTTCTTCAGCGTTAGAGGATGAAGTTCAGACCCAGTTTGGTACACGATATTCCTTCAAGAAAATTCTTAACATGGAAAAAGTCGGGACTGAAAAGGAAAACCATTATGTCGTCGAAATCGAAATCTCCAAACAATCCGCGTTAAGAATACCC
This sequence comes from Lepetodrilus galriftensis, assembly GCA_032361785.1. Lineage (NCBI taxonomy): Eukaryota > Metazoa > Mollusca > Gastropoda > Lepetellida > Lepetodrilidae > Lepetodrilus > Lepetodrilus galriftensis. The sequence goes on along the minus strand of JAUTBZ010141674.1, from coordinate 7,749 downwards.
GCAAAATTAGTAAAAGAAGATACGAATTGGAAAGTAAAGTGGCTTCCGAAAAAATCCTATGTAGACGCACTTCATAATATGTTACGAAGCGAAACGCTCACGGAAATAAGTAGCCCCTCATGGTTCTCCGTTGAGCGCCTACCCACCTTCCCCCTGATCTTCACGGAAGCTCGGATCTTTACGCCTTTTGGCCCACTTACGAAGTATGAAGAAGGTGATAAATTCCATCCTTTGCTTATCGATGCCAAACGTTGGATCCACGAAATTCTAATGCAAGATCCAGCACCCGCCTCTTTTGAAATCATCGCTCCTTCTTCTACCTCTTGGAAATCTATTCATACGATTATGTTTCAACTTGCGGCTCTAAGCGGGTTGTTCGAAATGCACCTCGTCGGTATATCGGGTAAAAAAGCGGTGAGCTTCCCTCTTCTCGCCGCTGTGGCTTCGATTAAAAACGCGCCTAAAACCATTTTTACTCTGGGAAGAATAGAAAGTAGGGAGGGCTTGATCCTTAACGCCAAGCTAAAAGAAGGGCCGCCACAATACCTTATGGAAGGATGTCCTAATAAGCTTCCCGAAGGAAAATATTGTGCCGCCGAAAAGGACCCGGTAGATGTCATCGGAAAACTCCTTTTGAAGGAAAAGATCGACCCCAAAACGAAACTGATGTTTGGGTTTTCCCCAACCATTAAGGTCGGAGAAGCAATGAAAATCCTCACTCGTTTAGCCCAAAAAACGAAGTCTTCTACACGACGCTTTATTGTGACGATGGTGGTAGAATGAAACGCATTATATTCGTTTTCCTAGGCCTTAGCTTTGCCTTTGTTGGTTGCAAACAAACAAAAGAAATAACTAGAAACCCAACAGGGTCTTTGACATCTAAAAAGAGTTCGGCGCTTCAGGAAAAAGAGCCTGTTTCTTTTCTTGAACATTGGATTGCAGATCCAACTCACGGTTACGATAAAAAGAAACTGAGTATCGAACGTGTTCTTTTTGACGGAAATATTTACAAAATTATGACCATTCATACAAACGAACAAGGGACTCAATCAGCCACACTGTTTTTGGTAAAACCAAATAACAAGGGTGGCTTTTCCCTACTTTCACATTCACCCACGGAAATAGATTTTGCGTGGCCTACGAGGTAAAAAAATGAAAATCATTGTTCTTGGTGCTGGCCCTATTGGAATCGAATTTGCTGCACTTGCCCTTGAAAAAGGCCATGAAGTTAAAGTCTACGAAAAAGGCGAGGTTGGACAATCCATTTCCAGGTGGCAACACGTTCAACTTTTCTCAGATTGGCCTCTAAACGTGAGTGCTTGGGGGATGAAACGATTAGGTTTCGTTCCAGAAGAAGGGAAATATCCCACCGGCGAGGCCTTCCTCACGGAATACCTCCGTCCGCTGGCAAAGTCGCTCGGCGATGTTGTAGAAACGCAAACTGAAATCTTAGGCGTAACCCGAAATCAAGCGATTAAAACGCAATATGTCGGTTCACGGAAAGAAAAAGCTGGAGGCTTCCGTGTACTCCTAAAACATCAAAACGTAGAGCGCGTTGAAACTGCCGATTTTTTAGTGGATGCCAGCGGGGTTTATGAACAGCCATCCAATCTTGGAATGGGCGGGCTCCCTGCTATCAACGAATCGAAATTCGAACATAAAATAGAACGCTATGAAGTAAACTCGCTTACGGATTCAGATCGTTATTCTGGAAAAAGAGTCCTCGTCGTTGGAGGCGGTTACTCCGCGGTCACTTCGATAAGAGAGTTACTCAAACTCAAAAACAACGTACCGTCGACTTTAATCTCTTGGTCGGTTCTTAAAGACCCGCCTTATGTGGTTTTAGAAGATGACGCACTTCCCGCTCGAAAACGTATCGCACAACTGGGGAACGCTCTGATCTCCAAAAAGAAAGACGGGGTTAGTCCTTACGTTGGATATACCCTTTCGGCAATCCATGATGATCACGAAGGTGCAATGAAAGTTACTTTGGAAAGTGAAAACGACACCCTCGAAATCGTGGTGGACGTTATCGTTTCCAACGTGGGCTATCGACCTGATAACTCGATTTTGCGCGAGTTACACTTTCACATGTGTTACGCCTCGGAGGGACCGATGAATCTTTCCGCCTCATTGCTTGCAGCCGAAGGAAGTAGCGAAGATTGTTTGACACAAGTATCACCTGGAGTAGATACTCTTAGAAACCCCGAACCCAATCTATTTGTGCTCGGCGCAAAAAGTTATGGAAGAAATTCCAACTTTCTATTGCGACTTGGTTTTGAACAAATCGAAGCAGTGATTGAAACTTTGTAAGCAGATATATGCGTTTTATTCTTTTCTTATTTTTCATCCTTGGGGTTCTTAATTGTCAGGACCTTCCCAATAAGGTGAAGGTAACCACGACTACCCCAGAGGATTTCCAAAAAAAAATCGTAAAGAAAAAAGCGGTGAAAAGAGATCTTGGTGCTATGCAAAATTGCCAGAGCTGCCATTCACAGACCCGCCCTCTTCTGCCTCCAAAAGATTCCTCTCGCGCCTCTACAAAAGCACGACCTTCAAGCCAAGCTAAAAGTTTTGATGCATCTGGAATCTACCCCAATATTGATAGGAAGCATTTTCAAGATGGACATGCTTTTCCGGTGCTTATCGAAGCGCTGGAATTTGAGGGACTAAAGGCCACCCCACGCGGCAAAGACCTTCAAGATAAAACCTGTTTAAGTTGTCATAATTCTCATACAGATTCCGAGCGCAACTCCGAAATCGATCTCGAACGCCGCCGAGAAAATCTGGGTCTTTGGGTAAGTCTAGAACAGATCGATGGTGTCTTGGACGTGGAAGTTAAATTCAAATCGTTTAATGCGGCACACCGAGTACCGGGAGGATTCGCTTCACGCGCGTATGTGATCGTAGTCGATGTTGTTCAGAATAAAGAGAAATTGCCATTATGGTTTGGGCCCAAACTTCCTAAAGCATTGCGTCGAAAAAATGTCGTCGCTGGCATTGCGATGGCAAAATTGTTTGTGGATAAAAACGGAAATCTAAGCTCAAATATGACGGAGGCCGTGGATCTTTTGGACGACACTCGCCTAGAATACAAACGCTTTCTAGGCGAACATTTTATCTACGCATTAAAGAAAAAATCGAAGGTAGATGTAAAAGCTACATTGTACTTTTTACCGCGTTTTCCGACGTGGCGAGGAGCCGTTGAAGTCATGCAAGAGAACGCAGATTTGATTCCTAAAGTGAGACGAAATTAGAAATGCAGTTGAAACTTTCCGACTATCGAAAAATCGTATTTTTAACAGGAGCAGGGATTTCTGTCGCTTCCGGTTTAGGCACTTACCGAGGTCCGGGGGGGCTTTGGGAAAAAGAACATTTGGCAAAATTTACCCACGTTGCGATGATGCATGCAGATCCCGAAGGTATGTGGAAAGCCTTTGGTCCGCTCAGGGTTGGTGCCTTTGACGCACGTCCTAACGCAGGACATAAGGCACTTGCGCTTCTCGAAAATCGTCTCCAAGCAGACCAATCAGTGTATCTTGCGACCCAAAACGTAGATGGTTTTCATCAAATGGCGGGGAGTACAGAAGTGATCGAACTTCATGGAAATCTGCGTTACTCGCGGTGTTCAAATGTCGATTGTGATCTTCCACGTTTTTTAGATTCTGATGCGCACACAATTGAACTTCCTTTATGCAAACGTTGTGGAGAATTTATAAGACCAGATATCGTTTTATTCGGGGAAATGCTCCCTGTGGGAGTTTTACATCGATCGACTTTAGCGATGGAACATTGCGACCTTTTCATCGCGGTGGGAACTTCCGGAACGGTGATGCCTGCTGCACGTTTTGTATCGGCGGCAAAAGAACAAGGAGCGCAAACTTTATACTTGAATATTGAACCCACACAGAACAGTGAATTCGACGACGAAATCATCGGGAAATCAGAAGAAATCTTACCCGCTTTATTTGTTTAGAAGTTGATCCTATGATCAATGAAAATTCTGGATCGCCCACGTACCGTTATTTCCACTATAAATTCCGCAAGCTACCGCACTAAAACGATCGCTCGTCATATTGATATAATGGCCGTGAGCAGAAAAGGGTTCACCGGGCCCCTCATCCCACATTTGTTGCAAACAGGTACCGATGACATGGTCTTCTGAGCGGTAACTTGGACACTCATTTTGACCGTTTCCTCCATTACAAATCCGAGCCTGAAATCCTGCATGTGCTTGGCCTTTTTCAGAATCATATTCGGCTTGTTGATTTGCGCATTGCTCTCCATCTTTCCATCGTTTTAGTGGGGGAAGGCATTGGCATATCGCTCGAAATTGATTCACACGATTGACACAATCCACATGGTAATCGCCGGTGGACTTCAGAGGTGGCGGTGCACATCCTGGTTTAGGTTTGGTTTGGGGCTGACAATTTTCGAGCTCAGCTTTGAAAGTTAGTATTTCACCTTCTTCGGGGGGATCCATGTCCTTTTCGGTTCCCATATCTTTCTTGGTGCCCATATCTTTAACGCCACTATCCTTTTTTCCAGAAAGATCAGCTTCAACGCCCATATCTTTTTTTGGAGTCCTTCCCATATCTTTTGGCGGAGGTTTGTTCACAGGGTCTTTTTTACCCTGATCCTGGGTATCATCTATCGAGGTATCAATAACGATCACGTTATCCGATGTGGAAATGGTCCCATCACATCCCATAAGAATCATAACTAAAGCACAAGAAAGCGTTTTTAACATAGTAGACTCAATTTTTTGTATGACTTACTTATAACACAAATCGGCTACGTTTTCATAGCGATTAAAATGCTCACCTATTTGTTCCGTACAAGTCATCATTGCACCCGGACGGATGCTCGCGTTTGTACGACCAATTCAATTCTGAGGTCCAATTGTAGGGAATCGTCGTACTCGGAAATTGCCAGCATTTCCCTTTAGAATCTTCAGCATAAGTGATCGCGTTTTGGTGTCCGAGATTAGAGGGTTGGCAGCCCACTCCTTCAGAAGGACCAAAACGAGATTCATTTTCCAGATAGGGTTGTGCGACCAAAAGTTGACATCCTTTCTTTTCACAATCAGCCAGTGACGTTGACCAACAAGGAGCGTCCAGACACGCGCGTTCTCCGTCGATCTTCACTTCTTTTTCGCATTGGGATATTTCAGGTGAAGCACAAGATGCCCAAAATATCGCTATCAGCATTGTCCAGATTTTCATCAGTGGCCCTTTAATATGTGTATTTGGATAGTGTAGTAAATAATGGAATCGCTTCAAGAGTTTCAAATATTTCTTTTCGTATTTTATAATCGTTGAACAAGAGGCTAAACTGGTAAACACACTTACTTTTGCCCCCCTAGTTCAAATACTCTGCAATCGAAATCAAATCCGCCCAAACCTGGTCTTCTTATTTTGTAATCACGCTTACTAAAAGAAGATGAGAATTCGTTTCGACATTTAGTCCTCTACCAACTCGCTACGCACAGTCACGAGCCAAAAACCATCAAATAACCTTTTCGGAAAAGTCGATGACGCTGTCTATTCTTTGCGCCAAAAATAGCGTAGTGTCGACTGCGATTCACTTTAGATTTAATGTGATCCACAAGAATCAAGGAAGGAATGATGCAGTACAACGGACTGACACTAGACAGATTTCAAGAAGAGGCCGTCAAAGCCGTAGACGCAGGAATGAGCGTGCTTGTTTCGGCACCAACCGGAACGGGGAAAACTCTGGTCGCCGATTATTTGATTGAGCAAGCCCTTAACGAGGGACGAGAGATCATTTATACCGCGCCGATTAAAGCGTTATCGAATCAAAAGTATCGTGAGTATTCTGCACGCTTTGGATCGGATAATGTAGGTCTGGTCACCGGTGATATGGTTATTAATCCTTATGCACCTTTACGAATTATGACTACGGAAATCCTTAGAAATATCCTGCTTCAGGATTCTATTCAGGGTACTAAATCAGACGACGAGGAGAGCGATGAGGATAATGATACGCTTATTCCATCCGATACCCAAATTCGCGACCTCGATAGATTAGAAGCCGTCATTATCGATGAAATTCATTTTCTTGATGATCCCGATCGTGGAACAGTTTGGGAAGAACTGCTTATCTATCTTCCCTCCAATATTCGAATTTTGGGGCTCTCGGCGACGCTTTCAAATATGGAAGAATTCGCGGAATGGCTTTCAGAAATTCGTGAAACAGAAGTGAAAGTAGTCATTGAAAACCAACGTTCCGTACCTTTGCAATTTACCTTTGTAAGCAAAAGGATGGGAAGACTTTCACCAAAGAACTATCGCAAAAATGTGAAACGAGAAGGATCACGTGATCGTGATAGCGGAAGAGATAGAGGAAAAAAAGGAAAGAAAAGAGCGCCAAGAGGAAAGCGTGGTGGAACAGGTCATTTGGATGTATTTGATGTTTTAGAAGGCAATCACTACCCCGCTCTATATTTTATTTATAGCCGTAAGATGACCGAAAAATTGTCTGCACAATTGGCGGATTCCAATGTCGGAAGATCGATTGGGGGTCGCGCAGATAAGAAAGCGTTAAAAGAAAAGCTGGATGATTTTGAGGTGCAATATCCTAAAGTTTTATCACGCCCTTTACGACGCCAACTTAGTAAAGGCATTGCCTTTCATCACGCCGGTCTTCATGTTGCGATCAAGTCTTTGGTTGAAGGTTTGTACGAGGCACGTTTGATCCAAGTTCTTTATTGCACCTCGACTTTCGCTTTAGGAATCAACATGCCGGCAAGAACGGTAATTTTTGATTCCATCACGAAATTCAACGGTAAGGATATTGTCCCACTTAGCGTGAGAGAATTTATGCAAATGGCGGGTAGAGCCGGACGTCGTGGCATTGATGATCACGGTGACGTGGTGATTAAAATCGACCCTGAAGAATACAAGGAACATCAAGAAGTGATTAAAAAACTTCTCAATAAAGAATCTGAGCCTGTGCGTTCTTCGTTCAATCTTTCCTTTAATTCGGTAGTGAACTTACTCGATCGTTACGACGAAAAGAAGATCCGCCGCATTTTGGAGCGTAGTTTTAAATCACATCAACTTGCGATAAGAGCCGATAGTTTAAGTGATGAAATAGAAGATATCGGGGAGGCAGAATCGCGATCCGGAAAAAAGAAAGTGGCCCATCTTAAGCGGCTTCTTACCGACGCCAAACGTCCTCGCCTTTGGGAGCAATTCCAACGTAAAGTTGTTTTCCTTCAAGGGTATAATTATCTCACGGAACATTCAGAATTGAACAGTCCTGGACGCATTCTGAAGAGCATTCAGTTCGAAGAAATTTTTGTCACTGAACTGATTCTTTCTGGCGTTTTTGAAAACCTTAGCCCAGAGGAACTTTTTGGAGTGATGACAGGGTTATCGCAAAATTTGCCGCGAACCGCACGGGTACGACGACCCGAAGACGAAAAATGGTGGGCGATATTCGATAATATTGAAGAGGTTTTTGAATCCGATATTGTCTACAGAGCGCAGCAGCTTGTAGGTAACGAATCCACCTTTACCGCAGAACTTATGCCACTTGGAGAAATGTGGGCTGAAGGAAAATCACTTGCTGAAATCGTCGCTGAAATCGATAACCCCACCGACCTTTCTGGAGATCTTGTGGGCGCCTTTCGGAGGGCAAAAGATCTCGTCGGCCAGGTTCGAAAAGTGAATTGGGAAGATGTCGGAAGAAGAGATGAATTACGCGATTTGATGCGACGCGTAA
>JAUTBZ010141673.1:0-28025 GCA_032361785.1 Lepetodrilus galriftensis | reverse complement strand
CTAATGGTTGAAGGTATGAATGAGACATAAGCTAAAGTTGTGCGAGTAAATGGTACAATTACATTTCCAGCATTTCTCAGATTATAATTGGATTTAGTGTTGACATTGGCTGGAAGTTTGTCTGATAAATATGTAGGTGCTAATCCATTATATATTTTATAAAATTGATTCAGCTTTCGTTTCCTTCTCCTTTCTTTTAAAGTCTCCCAACCCGTTTCAAAGTATAAATGTCTTTTAGATGTATATGTACACCCGTCCCACACTTCACAAGCATACTCAAAGTGAGGTCTAGTATATATTGTGTAAATTTTATTTAAAGTAGATCTGTTTACCAAATATTTTAACTTGTGCATAGACGATATCATTTTAGAAACCGATTTAATTATGTTGTCAATTTGGTTAGACATTATCCTTGAAGATCTAATAAACAGTGCTTATTTTAGTAGATTTTGCTTCATGTGAATACAAAATGTTAAAGCAAATTGACTTGCACTTTCAATTGTACATCTATGTCATTACATAATTTATATTGTCCATTTTGACCAAAGATTTACAAATTAATTTCTACAATTGAAATTATTCATACAAAATATGCTTGTTATTACCATCAAATTAAATTAACCTTCAAATAGAATATCACCATTTTTCTGTTGTTATCACAGTGTTATAACATGAATGTCTACTGTTATAAAGTCTAGTAAATCAACACAGTAAGTAGTTTTAGATTTTTTTTCTCCTATGAAATATTTTCATGCCAGGTGTCAAATCCCTTGGGGAAAACATCCTCATACTACACGTCAACACTGATGTCTGTATGATGTATGCAATGCATGTTGTACATAGCAGCAATTCCTTTAGGATATACAGAACACCATAAATTACAGGCCAGCACTGTGTTGTGGGGAAGATTTGTACCAAATTTCAGAAGTGTTATCCATTACTTTTAATGACGTGATGTGAAAGGCAGTGATGCCACATGAAGGCAGTGGGTCATTACACCAAATTCTATGAATTATTGTATGGCATAGGTTTCATTGACATGAATGCAAACTGTCTGGAACATAAACTGAAGGATTTAATTTGTAGCATTGTGTAATACTGGATGCAGGGTAATATGAAGATCCCACTCATTCAGTGGCCTGATCCATTCCTCCTAATGTTAAAGTATCCTACAGGCTAGTAGAAATTTAATGTTTTGTTGTTTATTTCATTAATCGGGTGAGTATGTTTTAAATAAAAGTTAAGTTCCATCCCTGAAGCTGCTTCTACTGGTCTTGGCCATCTGGAGAGTGCTGGACAAAATTCTGCCAGTCTGTGGTTCGAATCCCAGGATCAACATGGTTCTGTTTGACAAATGTATTTAGTTTTTAATTGTCTGGTTATTTTTTCAGACAAAAGCCTACCCGGGCTACGTGAAGGATCTCCATGATGACAACACGTGCGTCAACCATGTGATGTCACATCATTATCTTAACAAGAAGAAGCATGTCCGGGTCCAATGGAAAGCTCCGACAGAGAATGTGGGCTGTGTGGAGTTCAGGTGAGTCTTGTTTATGTACAGTAGGTAGCTGTCACAGAGCATGTGTTGCATCGAGTTCAGATGAGTTGTCTGGGAACAACAGTACATCATCCTTGAAACTCGGACTCAAAGTGACTGATCTTTTATACACTATTAGTAGAGGTCTCTGACCCTGGGCAAGAGTACAGTGGTCAGAATTGCCCGGTGCTAGTAGTGTATGTAAGCAGGCACTGAGCCCATGCTTTAGAGGATGGGGATACAGTGGAGAGAGCCAAGAGACTACACATAGCTCATGCACCAAGATTATGACACATTTTGAACATGGTTTCATGCTGAAGGTCAAATTGTATATGGTGATTTGTGAATAAATCCTTAACTTTATCATGAGTTCATACTTAAAAACCTTTCATAATCTCTGTACTGTATTTCAAAATTTAGAATCAATAAGTTATTACACATTAATGTTTCCTGTCTACAGGCTTATTTGACAGCATGTCAAGAATCTATTATTTTTAATTGCTCTTGTTGACCAATATATTATCCATCAAATAACAATTTCTCATAACTGTTCAAGAACAACTCTTAAACTATTACATATGTTCATTTAATGTGATGAAAAATAACGTCTGGAGATATACCATATAATAACCAAAAACTATGAACAAGTTATTGATATTTTGATTTAATTTAGATAAGTTTGTTTGGGGGGTAGATGAATCCATTTAGTTTAGATAAATTCATTTAGCTTAAATGAATTCATTTAGTTTAGATAAATCCATTTACTTTAAATGAATTTATTTAGTTTAGATAAATCCATTTACCTTAGATAAATTAATTACTGCCAACTCAGTTCCCTTAATATATTCTTGAGCCTAAAGCCTTGGCACTGCCTAGATACTCTGGCAAGCATTTCACGAAAGGATCATACTGTAGTCCAGGCATAAATAATGACATACGCCATGCTTTTATTATAACAGGAAGTGACGTAAACCTAGATTTATGCCAGTTATGACACTTTCGTGAAACTGCTGCCATGAGTCTACGAGTTGAATTGGTGCCACAGTAACGGCATCTCACCATAAACTGCAGCTGCCAATCATGCTATGACTATTTTAACCTCCCCTCTGTATTTCACAGCTGATTGCACACAGTTATTTCACAAAGGGAAAGGGGATTATGACAAAGTTGAGATAAAATTCATGTAGTAATTTCAAAAGCGGGATACAAGTTGGATATTTATGGCTTCCTGTGGATCAAGATCGGTTTGCCGGGTTTGGGACGAGGGTATCGTTTCTCGAAGCTCTCTTATCTACTAAGGACTCTCATAGCCATCTCTAATACATGGGGATCGTAAAATTGCAAGAGCACTATTGTCTCATAGTGGATATGAGAGCTTCGAGAAACGATATGCCTTGGTCTAGAGAAATGATCAGTTATTTTCGTCTGAACCGGAACTGTTCTCAAAATAATTCATGCATTATTATCTCCGTGCATGGATTGTTCTGAGAATTGCCCAGGTGTTTGTGCTTTAACCCTCTCCATGCTGGATTAGGCACAAATTCAATCTCTGGTTGCCTTCTGCAGGGAGAGGGTTAATGAACCAAAGGCACAGAGTTTGAGGTATTTTCCTATGGTCAACAGTAAATGAGAACAAATTTGACACGTCCTTCCACAAAGATTATTAGATACCTGTAGCTGGTCTATGTCTACAGCTGTTCAAGTATCAGATAGGTGCATACTTCTCTCAGTAATTGTCACTTATGTGTCTCTAATATCAAGAAAATGTAGCCACAACTCAGGATCACCACTAAATTAGTACGAAGTTAATTTCAAACAAAGAATAGCTCCATCCATCACTCAGGGAAAGAAACGTTTCCAAAATAATCGTAATTGTTCTGGTAGATCGCCGATAATGACCGTGAGATCTGTAGGAGCATACCTCACAGGATTTTATGGGTCTTTGGAAATAAAACATCTTAAACTTTATGCAAAGAAATTACTTCTTTTACCTATAATCTATTGCCGATTTGCTTATCACGCGGACTTGAACCCTGAAAAGCCGTAGCACCAAAGAGATGTTAATTATAAAGAGTGCATTCAAGGCGTGAAGGTTTAAAGACATAAATTATACGATGTGTAGATATGCAGAGAGTTTGCACCAAGTTCGTCTTTACGGTACTTTGAATGACAGATCTCCGTACTTATGCCTCGTATAAATTTGGGGATATGATCTATCCATAATGACAAAGACAGATGCTCTATTTGCTGACTAAATACAACATTCAGTATAGTTACAACTACATAATTTATTCCTATTGGATATATGTGAATAGCGAAAGTTTACTAAAGAAAGGTTTACTAAAATAACGTCTTCGCTACCGTCATTATTCTGTTTCTATTGCAAGAATTGCTATTGTATGATAAAACCTAAAGATTAGTTTGCCCATTAAAAAGCTTAGCATTTTAGAATCCAGTTAAATATATTTAATCTTTTCGTATTTTTAGGAGCATGTTTACTTTTCTCAGCAAGGACTGTTTGTCTTTAAACACAGTGTTTGCGTTTATTAAGCAAATTAGGTAACTTAACGTATTTTAAACCTTATTATTTGAAACACGAGGACGTGGCTAGTTTTTCTTTAACATATTTATGTTTTCGGCAGAATGTTGTCCTTGTAGGAGCAGGGTAAACACACTCATCTCAGCATGGATTTATCTGCCGAAGTCCGTGCACAATCGGAAGCTTTTCTCACATAAGTGTAACACTTATCATGCGAGTAAGCTGGTTAAGATTGGCTGGGCAAATTACTTATCTTTTAAAGAAACGCTGTCAGCCAATATTACCTGAAGTGTTATGGGAGGAATTACTATGATTGCGTCCTAATTATGTGGAAAATGGGAGATTGTCGGTCGAGTCTGATGTACGTACGGGGTCAGATAAATGGGTGAGCAAGCTCGGGAGGGGGTACGACTCGGTTGTAAGGGACCACCCCTATGCACACTCACCCTGAAGTAGCTCTGAGTAGCATCTTGGTCTGCGTGGATACTTCAACAGAATAGATCTAGTCTTGTAATATTCATGCCTGTCGCATCCGATAAAATCTTCATCCATTCTTCTGTAATTCATATTTACATATTTATTTGATGCAATGTTGTCAAATTGTTACGAGTTACCTGCAAGTGCTTCAAGGTAAATTCAGTGTGGTGGTTCAAGTCTATGATTTCAGTTAGATGGGATTCGTTAAATTGTGAGATGTTGAAGTGTTGGGTTCTTGACTGATAGTGTAAATATATTGGTAAAAAGATTCAGAATAAATATTTCTTATGAGTAAATACACTCCTTGTTAATATATAAAACATATATAATAAATAGTGTATTTTGATATGTGACTTGAATGTGATATGAAAAACAAAGTATATTCCTTACATTATTGCCTAGTATAACTTATAAATACAGCCAGGTGTGATATTAGATGTAGAGTTATCTCTTTGGCTCGTTCAGTAGGGCATTGGATTCTAATCCCAGGATCAGCAGAGGTCTGCTTACATTAATAAACAACATATCTATACAGTGTAATGTATACTTTCATTTTCATCTATTGGTATATTTTTATGGTAGGATATTTCAGTGTGTGACTAATTCACTATACATGTCTGTTTCAGAACCACTGTGATAGAATCCTCCAGAATTTGGTACAAGGATGAAGGTACCCTAACCAAGGTCATCTGTGAAGAAAGTGAGTAAAATATGTCAATACTCTTTGGTCATTTTATGTTCTGTTGCTTTCATATGATCCAACTACCGGTACATGTAATGCATTTCACTGATGATTGCTTGAAAGCATAATTAGATATTTCTTTTTTTTTTATTACCGTATTTAATATTATTAAAAAAAATATTAAATTGGGTTTTGCTTATTTTATTTGATGATTTACATGCTCTTATTACTGTATTATTATTATTATATATTATTTTTAATATTATTTTTTTAATTGGGTTTTGTTTATTGTATTTGATGATTTACATGCCCACACACCACGATGGATGACAGTTGGCAAACTTAATATGTAGGTATTACCCAATCAAGTTTCATAACACTACAGTATCAATTCCAGAATCGTATCTTAAAAATCGCATTTCAAAACTTTCTCACCCTTTTAACTTTGTTTACCTGCATTTCTTTTCCTCAGTTACCCGTTTTTCACACAAACAACGACACCATATCCTTTGCCTGATAATATCTATGATTACCTAACTTGTTGGCTTATCTTTTGAAAAACTTTACGAGCGTTGACAGTGTTGGATGTTAGTTTAGAATACTAGATGGGGATAAGTGATTAGGAAACTAGCACACTGACGCTGGGAGAGTATTGCTGATGCTTCTACAGCAATCTTATTGCAGTCTGAGACTGCATGAACACCGAACAGAACATAGAGCATAGAACATAGAGTATAGAACACAACAGACACGTACAGAGCATAGAACATAGAGCATAGAACACAGAACAGAACATATAGAACAGAACATAGAGCATAGAACATAGAGCAGAACATAGGGCACAGAACATAGAACACAGAACATGGGGCACAGAACATAGAGTACAGAACATAGAGCACAGAACATAGGGCACAAAACACAGAACATAGAGCATAGAGCACAGAACATAGAGCATAGAGCATATAGCACAGAACATAGAGCACAGAACATAGAGCATACTGCACAGAACATAGAGCATAGAACACAGAACATAGAGCATAGAGCACAGAACATAGAGCACAGAACATAGAGCATAGAGCACAGAACATAGAGCACAGAACATAGAGCATAGAGCACAGAACATAGAGCATAGAGCATATACTGCACAGAACAGAACACTGACAATACTGGCAGCTTTGATGTGCATGTTTATGTAAACTTGATGTCACATCATAAATCTTATCTTTAAGAAGCGATCTCTCAAACACTCATAATAGCCAGTTGTTCTGCTTAGAATTTGGCTTAAGAACAGTGGGTTTTATGTTTGTGTATACTGGTTATTTCTGTCTCTTACGTAGAATGCAATATGAAGTTGATACCTTTACAATAATCCATGAAATTACTGTCTCCTTACCTCCCACCCCAAGTTAAAAATCTAACAGAAATATAATCTATAGATAGAAAGAAAAAAAAGTCCACTGGTATCACTACGGTTCCAAGCCACTGATGGTGTGATGTGGCTCAGTGTTGTTTGTTTAAAGTTGGGTTTAAAATCACTTTCAAGATTATTTTGCTCACGTTATGGCTAGTCAATATATTATTATTAGTATTATGAGTATAATAATTATGATTATGATTATTATGATGATGATGATGATGATGATGATAATGATGATGATGATGATGATGATGATGATGATGATGATTACTGTATTATTATTACTATTTTACACATTTATATAGCTCAAATATCCAAAATAACTTCTCAAATGCATTTTCGGAAAATGGGTGAACAAAGAGGAAACCTGCAACACCCACTGCCTCTGATGTTGCAGTCCCCAGACTTTTTCATGCAGAGTAAACAGTACTAACCATGGTTGACTAGTTTGGCTATTCCAGTTGTTTGATGTTTTATGATTGTTATTTTTCTTCTAAACAGAATTGAGGCTTACTTCATTATATTCACTACAAATCTGGTTTGAATACTATAAACATTCAGAGAATTGTTTACATTTGTCTAGCAAGTCTGGAAACTAGAATTACGAGCTGAGTGGAGTATAGTAGCATTCTTTGCTGGTGTCCAGTGGTGGATAAACGTGTTCTATGGGGAAAGTACAACTGTGAACGCTAATAAAACTGTGTATAAGAGACAGCCCCACTGGTGGTGGCAACTGAGATAGAAATATAATAGCATTTTAGTGAACATTTCACATAAAAAAATAATCAATTATGTATGCATGTTTTTCGGAATGTTTTCTTTCACCTTTTAAAGTACATAATGTTACTGAGAATATACATATTTATTGAGAAAAGAAAATACAATATATTTTTTTATATACCCGGTAGGTAAAAGTTTGAGACGTACAATGAGTTGTCAAGGAAGAATATTTGTTGTTAATGGAAATCTTGATTCTGTTTTGCTTGCAAGCTAACAGAATGATTTTAAAGTGGTTTGACTTCAATTTTAGAACTTCAACACAGTACATTCTATGGTCCAATTCATATAACCCCTGAACTCTTAAAGCAATACATTTTCTTTTTATCATTTCATCACATTCTTGTCCTATGTGATCTCGTACCCGTCTAACTGTATTTCTAGCTTGAGTTTATGATATTTGTTAAATATATTATCTAGGCGACTGAGTAAATTTTCTGCCTTAACAAACAAACAAACAAGCAGCCGTAGGTCGACCAAAGCAACAAACAAATTAGGCAGCTGTAGATGGAGAGATTGTAAAACTGCCAGAGGAAGAATGTAACTCGTATGGTAACTGAAAGATGAGGAAATGAAGGAAGAAATGCGATCATGGTTAGATCAACATCTGCGATAACACAGAGGTCTGGCCAAAACAGGATAATACATCGGAAAGTAATTACAGTGGGCAAAGATGAGTTCCTTGTCTGTCCCCTATAATGTAACTCTAGTTTCTGTGTAGGTAAAGTAGAAATGAATGGAAACTAATTGTATGTTTTTTACATGAATGTTTGACTGTTAAGTACAATGTATTTTTGAAGAGTTCTTTTGGCAACCGATTTGTTGAAAATGTCAGGTAAATGAATTTGTAGGATTGTCAGTATTTGTCAATAAAAGGCAGACATAACTTGATTGTTTTACAGTTTCAGGAAGAAATATTTACCGGTACATATTTAAGTAAGCAACATTTATGAATGGCAATGCAGACATGTTATGTCATGAGTCATGAAGACAATGCGAAAACCATGACTTTGTTTCTATTCAAATTCTATCAACCCTGACCTAAGAGGCTGTGTCAGATCCAAATATCATATAAACTGAGAGATCAGAGCATTCTGAAAGCTGATGAACTGTTTCCAACCAAACTTTGAACAATCCATTGGATCCTGCCCTCCTCCTCAACATCAATGTAGAATCTGTTCAAATACTAATACATGTATCCTATTAAGGTATGAGATCAAAACATTCTTGTAAAGAACCGGTTCCAATCCACCCTTCAACAAAGCCATTGGATTCTGTCCTCATCAGATCAATGCAGAATCTGTTCAGGGGGCTGTTGCATGACACTTTTGTAGGCTACAACTATTGTAATGTCAACACTTTCTATTGTGGCTTGAGCCCAGTTACAATTATTCTACCCTTCAACAAAGCCATTGGATTCTGTCCTCATCAGATCAATGTAGAATCTGTTCAGTGGCCTGTTGCATGAAACTTTTGTAGGCTACAACTATTGTAATGAAAACACTTTCTATTGTGGCGGGAGCCCAGTTACAATTATTCCACCCTTCAACAAAGCCATTGGATTCTGTCCTCCTCATCAAATCAATGCTAAAATCTGTTCAGGGGCCTGTTGCATGACACTTTTGTAAAAGAGTGGGTTGGAACCAGTCCTTCATCAGAAGGACACTTGTAGGCTACAACTATTATAAGGTCAACACCTTCTATTGTGGCGGGAGCCCAGTTACAATTATTCTAGTGCTACAAGAATGTCATGCAACAGGCCCCAGATATACAGATATCCTATAAGATGGAAGAGCAGAACATTCTGATGAAGGACTGGTTCCAACCCACTCTTTAACAAAGCCATTGGATTCTGTCCACATCATTAGATCAAAGCAGCATCTGTTCAGAAGGATGTTTTGAAGCAATGATGGACAATGATGTCATGAAGCTCTCAAATCCACTACAAGACCACAATAAGTAATGTCATAGAAAGTGTTGTGCTCTTGTAGTGGATAGCAGAGCTTTATGAAATGGGATCTTGTAGAAAAAGTGTATTTTAAAGTTGCCCTGCTAGAAGGAAGATCCAGATTTCTAGAATTCGGCGTTCACATCTTAATATCCTTGTATCTCTATCTCCTTCTCGATCTGAGGTTGAAGACATAAAACACCCAGTGTAAAGTCTGGAAATATACTGGTATTGAACAGTAAGAAATTCCGACAACATTTTGAGGTGCATTTTTAATGGTCAGGTTCATAAATCTCTTCAGATCTCTGTTGTTTAAAGTTTTACTGTTGGAAATGTCAATGAAATATTTTTTCTCAACTTGGGAGATATTTATCAATTCTAAGCTGAATGGAATTTAAGAATTATGGTTGTATTGGTTTGCCATGTGTAGAATGTTAGAGTTTCTTTGTGGGAAGTTTTATGAATGAATTTTAATGTTGGATACACATTATATGAGATCCTTTCAAATGATTTCCAGGTATTTTAGTACATAGTGTTCTTGCTGACATATCAGGTCATGATTGTTAGAGCTGTCATTCTTCCTCATAGGCAATGAATACCAAGAATAAAAGCGATTCATCCAAAATGCACAATAAATAATATATTTATTGTTATATTAAATATATATAAATTCACTCAAATGCACCTCTTTTTCACATTATCCGGGACATCTGTATTAACAATACGATTCTAGACTCGACATGGCAAATTTGAACTGACAAAGACGACAGTGTTTCAATGCTTTCTATTGATAATAAAATTCAAAGGATAATTTCTTGTATATTAAATTCAATCATTCACGACCTCCAATGAGAGTTGACTGCATCGACAACAAAGAACAGGATTAGCATCCATATAAAGATATAAACTTTCTTCTTTGAAAGACTTTGTAAACCTCGCATTCCTTGTGGCGGGCCTTTAAAAATCTTGACTCTCAACTGACACAGGTCTTAAACTTAAACTTAAAGAACCCACCACACATATTTTTGTAATTCCTTTCCATATTAATTAGCACAGTATACATGCATTCACAGGTCTTTACAACTCTTGACTCTCGACTGACTGACACAGGTTTTAAAGAACCCACCACACACATATTTTGTGATCCCTTTCCATATTAATTAGCACAGTATACATGCATTCACAGGCCTTTACAAATCTTGACTCTCGACTGACACAGGATTTAAAGAACCCACTACACACATTTTTGTGATTACTTTCCATATTAATTAGCACAGTATACAATACATGCATTCACAGGCCTTTAAAAATCTTGACTCTCGACTGACACAAGTTTTAAAGAACCCACCACACACATTTGTGTGATTACTTTCCATAGTAATTAGCACAGTATGAATGCGTTCATGTTTCGCTCTCTGTATGTTTTTTCCCCCCAAATGTTTCATCATCTTGTGGTAATAGATATCTTGAAATCTATGACAATTAATCTTGAAATCTACAACATTTCGCTGACAACTCTAAACGATTCTTGCAATGGCTGTCAACTCGTTACACTTGGCTTAGCTCTCAGGGTAGGAAACATGTACATGTATGGTATGCATGTCAGACATCGTAATCAGATTTCCTGCAGAATGAATTGCTTGATATGAACATTATTGTTAATTTCGTCCCCATTGCCTCGCCAGGCCTGTTGTGAAGGTTGCTGGGTGTTGTTTATTACATTACAGGGAATCGCTTATTTCTGTCACTCAAATCCAACGTTATATCTATATCGTTATTGCCTGTCTTGTTATATATGTCATGCCCATATAGGGTATGGTTTATTTTGTATGTTCAACCTTTAGTGAAGGAATTCTGTCTATTATAGGGATTATATTATTTTTTTAATCTGCCTCCCAGTTGAAGCAAGGGATATTTTTTTCGTGGTTTAACCCTCTCCCTGCTGAAGGCAACAGGAGATGCCCTTAATGAGCAGTGCTTTTGCAGGGAGAGGGTTAATGCAGATGTTCTAGTTGGGTAAATCTTCCCAGAAATTACTCCAGTAAAGACAGTTTAAACAAAAAAAAACAATTTAAAAAAAAATAAAATTTGTAAAATACAATTAATCATTTTCAATTTTCGTATTTTTCTAATAATTCGAACGGCCCCAAATTTAATTATTTTCTTCCGTTTCAATTAATAGAGTAACTACGGTATAAATAATCTAATCTTTGCCTAGTACATTTTCTTTATTTTTATTTTCAATATTTTGTTTTGGTGTTTCCTTTGCTTTTATCATCGCAAATGGGTGAAAGATTCCCGCAGCGACGTTAAACTCCATATTCACTCACTCCGTTGCTTTTTCGGGGTGGAAGTGGGGATAAGGACAGAAAATGTTAGGTATACTACATACATACGGTAGTTTGCCATTTCTACAGTTGGAGGGCAATGAAAGATACTTTATGATAAATCTAACAGCGAAGCAGACTAATATATACATACTAGTAATGTATACTCCCCAGGAAGTTGAGATAGAACACTGCACACTGATCCAATTCCTGGATCTGGCACGTTATATTTACACATTATTACATTATTCCATCACAATCAGGTTTTACGGATTTATTCCCCTGTAAATTTAATTTATATTTATTTATTTCCACCCGCAGTGACTCAGCAGGATTCTGGAGACAATGTTCCGGAGGACGCGCCGTCTCCACTCCATGAGGAAACGGAATGCTGCGCCTGCGGATACGCCAAATATGTCGTCACTTTCAAGGGGCTCTGGTCTAGGCATACTCATCCTAAAAACTTCCCCACTGGCGATAGTGAGTACCATGCGAATCTTTGATATATTGTGTCATAAAACCTTTAAAAAAATTATTTTGTATTAAAATATGTATACAAATATCCAATGATCTTTTACTTTTTGAAAAATAAGAATTTAAGAGGATAAAAAAAGGTTATGTTATTATTTATCCAACTCTTTCTCTCTCAGGTTCTTTTCTACTGCATTGGTCCAACCTCGTTGGGGCCTCTCATAGCAATGACTACAGAATCTGGGAATATGGCCAACATGCTTCACAAGCTGTTAAAGAAGTCTGTGAGTTCGGATCCTCCAGTTCTGTACAGGAAGATATGAAGAGAAATGTAAGTGCCTCAATACTGTAATAGCAGATTACCGTAAATTCCCCTAATAAGTCAAAAATGAAAAAATAAAACTATAAAAAAGAAATTGAATATATTTTAGGGACAACCAAATTATTGTACAATTCTAAATACAATTGAAATCAAGGATAACGTTTGTATTTTTAGGTAGGAAATAAATATTATTGATTAAAAAAATAAAGTGAACAATTAGAGTGATTGGAATGTACAATTACGGTAAATCTTAAATTTTTAGGAAAATAAACACCAAACAAATACATGTACACGAGAATATGGAAGAAACTTTGACTGAATTTTTTTTTTGTATCTGTTGTCATTCAACCTAAAATGCAGGGTATTGTTACATGTAGCTCTCATATCTACTACGATGAGCGAGATATTCCCGCTGCGACGTAAAACTTTAATTCAATCAAAACTACGATACCAACCACTCTCATAGTGATCACATACTAGTACCTACATAGCGATCAGACATGCGCAAGAGCATTACTATAGTCTCATAGTGATCACATACCTACATATAGCGATCAGACACGCGCAAGAGCATTACTATAGTCTCATAGTGGATATGAGACCTTCAAGAAATGATTCCCTGAACATGAACAAAAATAATTCTCTTTCCAAATCGGCAGTCCTCCATTCTTGACGCAGATGTGACCAGATTTGCTATATGCATCCAAGGTATTGTACATTTCACTGTGACAGTTGACAAGCCTGACAGTCCTGCAATGGATTAGGAGTGTATATTTCACGGATAATTACATGTAAGATCGTACAGGCCTGCTTCCAGATCCCGTAGGATTGTGCCGGTGAAATCGGGCGGACATTTTTCCATGCTCCAGTAGAAAAGCTCAATAACTGACGGAGAAAGTTAACGTGGTCATCATGCTTCGTGCACACGTGCAATGGATATTGTAAATGTTCTAGGAAGGGATTGACAAGTGGGCATGCTGCATTTTTGGCTGGGGATTGTGCAGTAGACATACGGTTAAACCCTGACGTTGAAAGTGACGATGTTTACCGCTGATGGATTAACTCGTTCGGAAGTAAATCTGTATTGTGTTTACGAAAGCTTTGCCGGGAGTCGTTCTTACATTGGATTTCTAATAAATTATATCATTAAGATTATTTCCGATCACATGAGCAATCAGCTGGTAAAACCATGTTTTGTTGATAACAATGTGCTTAAAAGATTATCCGTAAAAGACAATTTTAGATCCATTGTCATCCATGACATTAAGGTGTACCTATATTTAGGACGTAATGTCATTTCTTGTTCGTCAACATTGTGAGTCAAATTTGTGAGTTTGTTTCCCACCTATATATGCTTGTGTATATATATTTCCCACACTATATGTTACCTTTACGTGTGTATTCACACTTGTGTTAATGTCCCCCTACAGTTGTGTGTATGTTCCCTACAGTTGTGTGTATGTTCCCTACAGTTGTGTGTATGTTCCCTACAGTAGTGTGGTTGTGCGTATATTCCCTTCAGTTGTGTATGTTCCCTACAGTTGTGTGTATGTTCCCTACAGTTGTGTGTATGTTCCCTACAGTTGTGTGTATGTTCCCTACAGTTGTGTATAGGTTTCCTACAGTTGTGTGTATGTTTCCTACAGTTGTGTGTATGTTCCCTACAGTTGTGTGTATGTTTCCTACAGGTGTGTATATGTTCCCTACAGTAGTGTGTATGTTCGCTACAGTTGTGTGTATGTTCCCTACAGTTGTGTGTATGTTCCCTACAGTTGTGTGTATGTTTCCTACAGGTGTGTATATGTTCCCTACAGTAGTGTATATGTTCCCTACAGTAGTGTGTATGTTTGCTACAGTTGTGTGTATGTTCCCTACAGTAGTGTGTATGTTCCCTACAGTTGTGTGTATGTTCGCTACAGTTGTGTGTATGTTCCCTACAGTAGTGTGTATGTTCCCTACAGTTGTGTGTATGTTCCCTACAGTTGTGTGTATGTTCGCTACAGTTGTGTGTAGGTTTCCTACATTTGAGCCCACACCACCCACGCTTTTACAGAATATCACAAGGAACGTCTGGGGGAGTGTCAATAGTAAAAATCAGATTTCTGAAATAACGAGTATCAGAAAACACCCGTGAAGACCGTTGAAGATGTGTCAGTAGGTAGATGGTTTTGATATTTATCCACACAGGGGACACTCCAAGATGTTTGCACATGAGAAGGACTCGGGCAGTAATTAGTGGGTGTACAAAGTTTGGCTACATTGTGTCAATATTAGCAATAAAGCCAAGCGGCGTACTCCTTGGTCAATTACAGGCTTTCTCATGCTAGTGTTAAAAGGATTACAAATATGTACGAGTGTGTCGGACACTGGTCGGTCTTCTGATGGTCAGTGCTAGGATGGCAGGTTCCGACGAGTGACCAGTATTCTGGTTTAACACATCGGATTCTGGGTAAAAACATCGGTATCTCTTTATTTGCCGCGAAGACAAACACGTAAACTTTGACGTGTGCATGGAACGGAGGACAAGGGGACGTTACTCCATGTTAGAGCATCACGTATTGCTTTGCCACCAGGTGTCGCTAGGTGCTTCTCAACACTGTAATTGGTAAACAGAGTTCTGCCCCCTTGACCCAAGGATAACACGGAGCTGTGCCAAAGCCTGGGTTGGGTGGTGTTATGTGTATCATGTTATAGCACTAGGCACAATATCTGGGTTGGCAAGCAGGTGATATGGCCACATAGAAGAGACTAGTGTGTAGGTGATACCGATGTGTTTTGCATCAACTTTCAGTCAATAAAAGTACTATTTATGTACGATAATAATATCCTACAACTAGTTTCTACTTATCTTCTGGTACTTCTTACTTTAATAAAGTACTATTTATGTACAATAATAATATCCTACAACTAGTTTCTACTTTTCTACTGGTACTTCTTTCTAGAAGCCTAAAAATAAAAATATAATTTTGGACACGATTATATTGTCTGACATGATAATAAAAAAAATATATCATAAATGTCTGCTTTCAAGGTACCAAATCTAAATTACGAGATTTTCTCGGATTTATTTTTCGCTCGCAAAAATTGAGATAAAACAACTGTTTATTACCTGATGCACTATTTATTTGTATATTAAATGCCATATTTATCTACAGGTACAAGAAAAAGGTTGTTTAATTAAGAATGTAAATGGTATATGAGTGCTATTTTACTGAAAGACATGCAGAAGTTTAGTATTTTCCATATAACCTTTTGACCTAACTTGAGAATTAATCAGTGGCACCTCCTTAAATCGCCAAAATGGAATTAGCCAACACTTCGTAGACTATAATTAAATGTAAATAAGTACCCCTGTCAAATACCATACTGAAGCTAATTGCAGAAAGTTTAACGAAACATACACACAGTAATCCAAATAGTAAATATCTTGAAATGATATCAAATAACTAGTTGGTTACTAAATAAAGACACTATACTGTATTTGTCAAACATGTCGTGGCAACTTAAATTCTTTACATGTTTAAAAAGAAATATAAAAAAAATTGCCCACCCATCTCACCCTTTAACTTTAAAAACATTACATTAATATTAGTTATTGTGGAATTTAAAAAGAAATCATTTAAAAATAAAGAAAAATATCACAAATATTTCTTCATATTAATAAATTATATGTTTTATTAAATTTTATGACAGAATACAATACTAGTATACCATAGTATTGATCTATGGCATATTAAATTCTGTTATAAAATTTGATTTTGCTATGACATTTGCTAAGATAGTGTAATAATATAGCGAGGTTGAAATGTCATCAGAGTCTTAAGGAGTCATCATTACATATTTATTTTGCTAATTAAATGTAAATTTCATGATAGCGGGTTATATTCCTGTAATACAAGCCAGTAATCTTGACAGACAGTGGCAACCAGCATATCATTCAGGGGCTAATCTGTGTTGCTCTTTCACTAAACAACCACATGAGAAGTCTTTAAAATAATACCTGTAATATTTCACTAGTCAACGATGGTTTCGTCTTTCCCTCAGTTTTACTATATGTATAGAGATTGCTTTCTTCGCATAGGATTTCATATCAAATCTGGGTTAATTTGTTGTGTATTTGGATTAGATTTCAGACATGGATGCCTGTAAAGAAAATGTTCCGATTCTATTTTCAAGCGGGATTACGTTTTTATTTTATTTATCCTCCTTTTGGGTGAACTTGCACATGGTTTGGTACTATCAAGTATGATAGAAATCTTGATATGGATGACCAACTTGTCATTAATAATCTACATGTAGTTGAATTTTATAGATATTAAAATTAACTGAATGAATAAACAAATGAACAAACAAACAATCAAACAAATAAACAAACAATAAAAAAAATTAAAAAAAATAAATGATTGAATGAATGAACAAATAAATAAATGAATAAATAAAGTTTAATGTCCATACGATGTGATGTGTCCTATGGGTAGTTTGCAAGGGAGATTAATTTCATATTAATTGAAAAATATTGAAAAGTATAGATCTATGACAAAACACATGAATTAGCATGGAATTTCATCACAAAATACCATTTTGATTTCAAAATATCATCCATTTCACCTCAGGATTATATTGATGGTAAATTAGACAACATTTCTAATCCTATAATATCTGTTTCCAGAGTAAGAAGATCCGCACTGTGGTGAAGACGGACTTCATGTGGGGACCGGAACGAATCCTGGAATCCATGGATGCCGTTTTCTCCGTCAACTCCAAGAAACATCTTCTGTCTCTGCTGACTATGATCGGTCCAAGCCCCGACTGGTGTTTAGGTGAGCTACATCGCTTGAAAACTGTTCCTGTTACATACAACTACTTATAGTGCATCTGTTTCTGTTCACCCTGGACCAAATCATTGCTACCGTAATGCTTAGGTGAGCTACAGCATATGCCCATGGGTGTATGCTTCATCTATGCTCACCATGATTGGTCAAAACCCTGATTGGTGCTTAAGTGAGCTACATCGCTTGAAAACTGTTCCTGTTACATGCAACTGCTTATGGTGCATCTGTTTCTGTTCCCCCTATGATTGGACTAAATCGTAGCTGATGCTTAGGTGAGCTACAGCATATGCCCATTGGTATATGCTTCATCTATGTCTCTGCTCACCATGATTGGTCAAAACCCTGTATGGTGCTTAGGTGAGCTACAATGCTTGAAAACTGTTCCTGTTACATGCAACTGGTTATGGTGTATCTGTTTCTGTTCCACTTATAATTGGACTAAATCGTAGCTGATGCTTAGGTGAGCTACAGCATATGCTCATAGGTGTATGCTTCATCAATGCTCACCATGATTGAACCAAGGCATGGCTGGTGCTTAGGTGAGCTACAACACTTGCACATTGGTAGATCTAGTAAATGTGTTTGCTTTATCTCACCATGATCGGACCAAGTTATGTTTACAGTGTTTGTACATTGGTCATCAGGATATTTGGTTCATCTGTGATGACAGAATTGGCACATATGACATCCTTCAATTTAAGTCATTTTTATGATTTTTTAGTAAATTTATTTATTTTGGCATTTTCTTTTTTGAAATCTACTAGTATAGGAATTTCTGATAGATGTGACTTTGTAAACCAAAAAAGTCGGGAATTTAAATTTTTTTTTTTTTTTTTTTTTGCAATGTCCTTTTTCCTTTATCCTTTACCTCAGTCCACATATACATGTCAACTATTGTATATTTGCAGGTGTGAGTGCATTGGATCTCTGCCAGAAGAACTGCACCTGGGCGGACAAGCAGGTTATTGACCTTTACCCCTGGGATGCAGGAACAGACAGCGGTGTGTCTTACGAGGTCAGTTACAGCCTGTATGCAAAATATACACACATTTGTAGTCTTTCACACATCTGAGTTTTTGTACTCGTCTTGATTTTATATTTTTTTTGTACTTGTATATAATACCCAGTACGCACCCCCGCGTGAGAGGTCAGTTTTGGGGTATGAAAGTCTGCATTATACACGGGAAATAACGGTACTACTGTATATTACCCTAATAAATCAAACAGGAGAAAATAACTAAATTTGTCGCTGTTCAAATTATTAGAAAAATACGAGAATTGAAAATGATCGGTGTCCATTTTTAGGGATAACTAAATGAAAGTACACAATATGGTTGTAAATGAAATGGTTTAAGGAATGACATCTGAAGCCACTTGCTTTATGGCCTGATGAAGGCAAGTGGGTTCAAGTGAGCAAATTCCATAATAAAATACGTTAAAAAAATATATTCTATTTCTGTATTATTTTTTAAAATATTGTATTCATATACCAGTAATTAGAAAATTAGGATTTGAAAAGAATGGTAATATTTAAGGACACAATATTGGTAGCTTTTAGAAAATAGAATGCACCTCTTTCAAATAAAAGTGAAAAGTTCTGGAAGGCAATGTAACTCTTCAGAGATAAAAGGTACAAATGTTAACTCTCTTGAGATAAAGGTACAAATGTTTCTCTTTCTCAGTTTCTACAGGTGTCAGCTATTTCTTCCTTACATTTTCTCAGCAGATTGTTTTTGTTTTAGGTTGAAAAGCCCACAATTTAGGGGTCTAGACAGCTAATTTTATCTGGGACTTTGTAAATTACTTGAGCAAATTCCGACCTACTCGTGTTAAGTTATCTCGACTAAATCTGATTAGCGGGGGGGGGGCCTCCGAACCAGCCTCACTGTGATCTCACTGAGATGGGAATCTAAAATGGAACGGAAAATTACAACACAATTTGGAGATTGACATAAGAATAAATTGTTCGTAACTGATGACTGTCTGTATTGGTATATTTCCAAAACAAATAAAGAAAAAATGCAGAAAAAAAATATATAGAAAAAAACCTACACCTCTGAAATTGTATCATAGCAGAAAATATTTGTTTCAACTGCCACTTTGAAAATAAAAAGCTACTTTTTATTTATTTATATTTATTATCGTATAGATTATCTACACTATTTAATGAGATTCAACTACCAATTAATCATATTTATTATTATTATCCATAATATATATTTGTTTAGTTATTATTATTAAATATTATTATGATTATTATTGCTATCATTATTATTATATTAATATTATTATTATCATCATCATTATCATTATTATTATTAGTAGTAGTATTAGCCATTACCAAAAGAACTGTAAACATTTAATTTGTATTAATTATTGAAATAACAATTATACGTTAATATTTTTATATTTCAGTCGCCAAATCAAGAATCGTTCCCCAAGGAGCAGATCCACGCCATTAAAAACTCGGTCATCAGGAACCGAGAGTCGCCATTTTACGGCACCAAAGCCATCCGACCAATGGCGACGCTGACGATTGAGAAAACTTCAGAGGCATGCACCAACGACGTCGGGGAGAGCGACTCTTATGAGGAGAGCCCCAGTACAGACGAACTTGTCAGCGAGATGAAGAAGAAAATGATGATGCTGAAACAACAACGTAAGAATAAAGATAATTAGGAAGGATTAGAACATGGATTTGACTGGCAACTCACTCATTGTATGTAAAAATAGTGTTAAAAGAAAAGAAAAAGAAAATTATAATTGTGGTTTATAGCTGCTTTCAAGATTTCTTCACAAATAATGGCTTGTTATATTAGTTTAGGGCAGGAGGAAACGCCGCAACATCCATAGCACTGAATGTTGCAGTACAGATATTAATTCAGATGTATTTTAGCATGTGGATTTGTTGCCCACAGAAATGGAGAAGTGTTCCACCAGCCAATGGAATGAGTGGGGCGACTGCTCCAACGCCTGCGGAAACGGAATGCATACCCGGCGGCGGATGTTCAAGAACCCCGGAATCACGCCCAGCATGTGCAACGTGGAGCTGATGGAGAAGGAGACGTGCGAAGGCACCGAGGGCTGCAACACCAAGCGCAGGAAGATGCAGAACTTCAAGTTCCGCCACGCCAAGGCCATGGATCCCAACGACATGTGCGCGGTGACGCCGTGGTCTGATTGGTCGCCCTGCAGCCGTACGTGCGGTCTGGGGATGAAGGAGAGATGGAGGATGTTCTTGAGGAAGTCGCACAAGACCGACGACTGCGGCGTGCACCTCCAGGAGAAGGACCTGTGTCGAGGAGTTATCCCCGACTGTGACATGGCCGCCAAGCTGAAGAACTACACCTGTAAGACTTTAGTTAATGCTGATGGGGATGGGTTAGGCTGGACAGGGATAAATAATGAAACTGGAGATAACCATTGGCCCCAATTGGGATTGGGGTGGAGATGAGAGTAGTTAGTGGCACAGTGATCATCAGACTGGAGCTAAATCCAGCCTTCGATTGGGGATGGGGAAAGTGCAGTTGGTGACACAGTGATCATTGGATGGGAGCTTAATCTGGCCATAATTGCCTTGAATTGGGGTGGGAATGAGGGCAGGCAGATGTGCAGTGGTAGATTGTTTGACTTCAGAGACAAGGGTTCCGAGTTCAATCCTGACAAGATTAGGAGAAAGGGATGAAGGGTATGTCATAGCACATTGGTATCACAATGGTATCACAATGGTATCACAATGGTATCACAATGGTATGAAAATAGTAGCACATGTCATTGGTATCACAATATAGTAGATCATTAGCTTCCAAGGTCCTGACTTAATTCCTTCTCTGGTGTAGTGCAGTGGTAGATTACCTCGGACAAAGGTCCTGAATCTACCACCTGCTCTCAAACCTTCATCAGGGAAAGAACTCTCTCCCAGGACCTTGCTGGATTAGGAACAGATGCAGCTCTTTAGGGCATCTCTGGTTGCCTCCAGCAGGGAGAGGATGAAATGCATCATATTGGAACATATTGAAGCTTCTGTTGATAGGAAATCCTTCTAGAGAATGTAACATCAGTTGTGATGATTGTCTTGCAGCTATCTGCCAGCTGGATGCCAATGCTGGGCCCTGTCGAGGGAAGTTCATCAGGTGGTCGTACAACAACTCCATGCAGAAATGCCAGGCCTTCACATACGGAGGCTGTCGTGGAAATGACAACAAGTTTGACACACAGGAAGCCTGTCTAGAACTCTGCGCAGAACATATGAGTACGTATCTGAGTGTGCGGTACTGTTCTTGTTTTCATCCGTAGACCACTTGTATTTGCTTCATGTATTAAGACAATGGAGACTCAAATATGACATTAACAGAAAAAGAAAAAAATATGTCATTAAATGATTTTAGTTTACAATGGAATTTCAAATATGCAGAATACTTGTTCATGACATTTCTTGACATGCCCTGTTTCAGTGGAAGTGAATCGCAAGCAGAATATGATTGAGAAGCAGATGCTGATGAAGAAGCAAATGATGCTGAAGGAACAGATGAGGAAGAAGCAGGAGATGATGAAGAAGCAGATGGCAGGGGCAGATAACTCTGGGGAGTCCATCAAGCTGTCTCACATGGACCTGAAGACCTTGATGATGAAGAAGAAGATGATGCAGCAGTCGTCTAATCTGAAACTGGAACAGGTATCTCCATGATGGCCTTCATCAGACAGGACTTTTACAAGAAGAAATTACAATACTTACAATTATAAAAAATAAAATAAAAATGTATTGTCAATTTTTTTATTATGTATTTTTATCACATCAGTATGTAGAATATTGGTGTTATGTCTCATAATTACGACACCAAATATCACGTGATGTCTCTTTCAGGCTTTTGCCGAGGAGATCAAGCGACGACGGAAGGCGAGAAAGATGAAGTTGAGGATGAGGATGGACAGAAGGAAGCGGCGACACAGGAAAGGTCACGGCGGACCGAGGGTTAACTGTATGGTCACTCCATGGTCACAGTGGACCGATTGCTCCGTCACGTGCGGCAAAGGCGTAGTGACCAAGTCTCGGATGATCAAGATCGAGCCTCAGAACGGAGGAAGACGATGTCCGAAGAAACTGGTGAAGAAGAGGAAGTGTAAAGTTGAGAAATGTCGTAAGTATGGCGGCCAATGGTATGGGTGTCTGGATTCAGTATATTATTATTCTTTTTATCATTATTATTATGAACATTTTAAGTTTTATTATGGTTTTATTTATTGTTAATATTACCTTTTTTTCATTATAAAATATTGTTATAATAACTATTGCCATTGGTGATACTGTAATTACTCTAATAATTCGAACTCTCTAATATAGTTCGAACACCTAAATTAGTCTCCTGAGAAATATCTTTTTCTAAACTTAAAAATACAAACATGACTGAGATTGTTTTAATAATTATTTTCTAATTATGTGAACACACTCATATATTTTATTAAAAAATATTTAAATAACATATCTTGTTTAAAAGTCCTTCATTTATTTACCATTTTATTTACAACCATATATTGTACTTTTATTTGGTTTTCCCTATAGGAAAACCGACCATTTTCAATTTTCGTATTGTTGTACTATATTCAAACAGCTAAAAATTGAATTATTTTCTCCTGTTCGAATTATTAAAGGAATTACAGTATTTCTGCCAATATTTTCCAGCCATCGACTGCGAGATGGGTGAGTGGGGACAATGGCAGCCATGTTCGGCAACATGTGGACGGAAATCTGTTCAAGTGAGGCGGAGAAAAGTCAACCAGAAAGCTAAACATGGCGGCGTTTCGTGTCCCGCGAAGCGAGAGAAGAGGATTTGCAGCATGCCGATGTGTCCAAATAAAGATGTAGGAACCTAAATTATTAGTCAAAATATAATTGTTTTGTACGTAAACATTCTTTCCTTACAGTGGACAAAGGCTTGTGGGATGTCGAGTGGCACTAGTTTGGTAGATCGGGGGTAAAAACGCAGCAAAATTATTATCATGCAATATTTATCTAAATGCTGTAAGCAGATCTTGCATGGCATGCGATGGAAACATATAACTCTAGAAGCATGAATATTAATTCCAAGTTCTTTTCTTTTATGTCTAATCCAATCCAATATTTAAACAAACCTTTCCCAATCCCTTCTGTGTTCAGATTTTGTTTATGCCATGCTATTTGAATATGCAAATGTCTATTGCTTTATGTATTTACTTTCTTTTGCATGTACGATGTTGTCGAAAACTAATACATGGCGCTGTTTCTATGGTGATCTGTTGTCTTTTCCTATAATTTGAAACCAGTTTCTTTTAAAATAAGTTGCTTCATTATGCAAGCTTGCGTTCTTTCGCTCGAATGACTTTGGTGTATGTTTATATTTTTTTGAATTAATTGTAAAGGTTCAAATATGACAACAGACAAGAGATCAAAGAAACGGCGCCATGAAAATATATGTCTCAACAATGACTCGTGATCATCCTTAACGATATCACTTTATAATTACGAGGGTTACAGTAATTTGTGTGCTGTTTCAGCTGGAAAACGATATGCGTAGATTTATGCTCTACCATCGGCGCTACTAACCAATCAGTGTTTGTGCTCCTGAACCATGTGACCTCCAGTAACCAATCGGCAGCTGGGACTACTCGACCATGTGCCTTGAGCCCTCGCTGGACAGGGTCATCTAATCTTGCCAAAGGAGTGCAAGTCTAATAAATCATATCAAAGTCTGTGAAATACACGAACTTTGGAAGTCATGGGCCCCTATTGAGCATATTCAGCTAGTAGCATCTGGAATGTTGCTGACTATCATCATCTGCTTGCAGTTGTTCCCCCTTTGTGAAGAGACTTGTCTGCTTGCAGTTGTCCGCCCTTTGTGAGGAGATTCATCTTGCTTGCAGTTGTCTCCCTTTGTGAAGAATTGCTGCTTGCAGTTGTTCCCCCTTTGTGAGGAGATTCATCTTGCTTGCAGTTGTTCCCCCTTTGTGAGGAGATTCATCTTGCTTGCAGTTTGTCTCCCCTTGTGAAAAGACGTGTCTGCTTGCAGTTGTCTCCCCTTTGTGAAGAGACTCGTGGGTCAACGCTGCTTACTGTATATAGACTCTGTGTATGTTTGTGCCTTGTTGACCATAGAAACGTTGTGACAATGTGTAACTGTGTGGGATTCAGCTGGCTTCATGTCTAAAACCCTAAACCTGGCCTTGCGCTAGCTGCACGCGAGGGTTGTGAACTAACCAAACTACCAAATTCATGCATGTCTCAAACCCTGTATGCCTGATACTAACTATTGTCTGTTCATTACGTTGTGTTCACCCAAATATACTGTATAATAATGGTTCTCGGTGGTAACTAACTACGTACGACAACCGTTATTAGAAACTGTAATTCTTTGTTTGTTTGTTCATCGACATGGAGTTTGTGGACAATCAATTATATGTATGTTGTATATTTTATTTTGATATTTGAGAGACTTTATGCAAAGAAAAAATTGTTGATGTTTGAAATTAGGTTTTCGTTCCATTGCACAAAGCATAGTGACTAATTAGTGCTGAAGCTATTTCTCTTGATTATGTACATCTGTTTGGGCGAAATATTCACCACGATAGATATTAAAACTGAAGCAATGCCGAAGGCTACTTTTAGCTGAAACGGTATGGTTTTGCGCACAGCTGGTCTAAGGGAGGTAACTATAATTATGCAAATTCTTGGCAATAAACTAGCCACAAAACGCTTTAGCCACCAAACACGATCCCGTATAGCATGTGGCGTTTCACAGTAACTACTTATTTAATCGCACATGCTTTTAATTAACCTGAATATGTACATTTCATGCTAACGAACATGTTAATTTTACACGTAGGTCACAAGTTAGACGCAAGTTAGACATCAGGGAACGGTCATACATGTATATCATGATGATAATTAATGCCACAAATAGATTGATTATTCCGATAATTTTAGCTAGAACTATTACAACAATTTGTAATAATAATAATAATAAACGCTGATCTCTGAAATAGCGAGATTGAATGTAGTTGAATGTATTCATATGTTGCCCCATCGGCATAATCAAAACAGATTTGTTACAAATCTGAGCTTCTTGCTTCTTCCACTATCCCCCCAGCACGGCACCTCATATACATACATTATATAAATACGTGTACATCTATACGCCGCTGAATCACCACAACTCAGCTCTGGGGATATGGTCATTTTGAGTGCTATACGAAGAACCCCACAAAGTTTTAGTAGTCTGTAGAATCAACAATGATTTATTCTGTTTAAATTTTAGGCAATTAGTTTTTTTGTAACCCTCTTCCTGTTGAAGACAACCATAGATGTCCAATAGGCTTGACTGTCTGACAGAGAAAGGGTTAACTGAAATCCAATGTTCGCTAAATTACCAAAATTTTATTTCATATTATTTCGACAGTTGCAAACTATTTAGGATTTAATGCTAGTAAGAAAAATGAACATTGGTTTTCAGTTTAAAACTATATTAGGCTAAAAATAGATATGACCCACTCTGTGTTTTATAGTCTCACAGGGGAAGAGACATAGCTTATGACACCTGCCAACCCTATCGGAATAATGAAATCTCCCATTTTGAAATGGAATCGTTGCAAATTAGACTAAGAATATGGGATACTATGTCCCAAAGTAGTTGGGATATTTTAATTTGTGTTTTATAAGATTACCAATGCATATGAAATATGTATATTTGAGTTCAAACATTATTTTTAATAATGTTTAGATTCCTGTGCCAAAATTGGAATGGTCCATTTTTTAAAGATAGGTGGGTTCAAATGGGCATTAGGGCCCGTGACAACTTGTAAAGTGCTTTTAGTGTACATTGCTGATATAGCCCCAATGATGGAGGTTTTGTACAGTAAAGGAATATGGTAGCATTAGCCTTTCTCCACGCCATTCCCATTCAAATTAATAGATGAATTTCTGTTTTCCTTCTTTGAAAAGAACGTTTAGCAAGATGAAAATATTTTGATGATTAAAAATCTGGAGGAAATTATAATTTTTTATTATAAATATTATCTCACAAATTGTAGATAAAAATAACAATTCTACATTTAAAAATTATTATTTTTAACAATTTAAATAAAATTCCAATGAATGATTCAAAGAATTGAAACAGGTTTCCAAATATTCAACGTAAATATCAAAAGAATGTTATTATGAAGATGAAAGTTTGCGCTAGTGTTGAAAAGAATGTTACCGTAATATTCCCCCCTCTCCCCACCACACACGATGCTGATATTGATCATAATTGTACATATTGTAATAATAATGTGTTGTTGCCAAGGCTGTAGGTTATATACCTCTGTTAGATATTTATTGATGTTTAGGCCACACCAATTTGACTACTTGTTTCACAGATACTTCTCAATACATCCTTAAAAAAACATGATTTTGTTTCCAAGATAAATATAAATTGTTTGAAAGTCACTTCTAACAAAGGAAAATATAGAGCAAGCCTTTGTTTAAAAAAAAAAAATTAAATATTGTATTATCTTTTCTCATGTTTTTGAATTAATGAATTAGTGCTTTACGGATAATGGGGATATTTAATTCATATGAGACTCATGTTTTTGCAGGTATCGGTTAGAAGAATACGTAAAACAAATAATTAATTGGTCTAGCCTTACGGTATAGTTGTATTACCATTGGTGCATTTAAAATGTCACTGCAACTTAGTTACCTATGTACGATGTAGACCAACACTCATATATGGGTCTTAGCAATACTGGAAGGGTTTATAATACACTTTTTGTTTTTACATTATCGGCCACTAATTAGTTGGCTGGAACGTAGTACAAGATGCTATCATTTCAAGCTATAACCACGTTCAACTGTGACTCATTGAAACATCTCGGAAACATCTTGAAACATGAAACAAATTATTAATAAAGTGTTTTTAAACGCCCTTAAGTATTGGCTGATAATTTATACGTAGATGTACCAAATATAGGATCTCGGAATATCATCTTGAGTGGGCAGGGTCTTCTAATTCAAATCGAGTTGAAATTTGAACGATTGAATTTAATGAAACAAAAAAATATATAAATACAGTATCATGAATTATTTCAAATAATGGCATATGGTGAAAATATGTTACTCATTGTATCCAAACTATATCGTGCATCTAAGTAATTTATATTTCACTCATTATATTTATTAAATGTTGACAGTTGCCTTTTATGTAAGAGCATAGTTTTTGTTTTCACAAATAAGACCAAAGATTATTAATTAAAAATCATGAAATGATTTGAAGATGATAATGGTAAAATGGTTCTTTTAAGAAATTATCTGATAAATGTCATTTTACCGTACAAAAAATTTGTCAATACAAATGAGCAATAATATTCGTTGCTTTAATCTTTTATTTTGTTTTGAAAACATCCCTATTGTAAAATATTTGGTCTCTATTTTGTTATGTAAATGTGATATGGAATCTGTACACTTACAAATAAACAAATAAACTTCGCTGTTTGGTGTTAATTTATTTATTAATGTAATAGTCTGAGCCCAGTTGTATCAGCTTTACAATTTGTCCTTCAATATCTTTTACATGTTCAAGAAAGCGATTTACCCATCACAAATCCAGGGGGGCTGCTCCTTTCTAGCTGTTCTGTCTGTACCTTCCATCCGACGCGTGCGCAGTTACACTGTGCGGTGTTGATCCTT